>CABFWB010004248.1:0-62873 GCA_902151455.1 Timema bartmani
CTTCCAAAAGACTGGAGAACCATTGACCGGATATGCTGATGCAAATTGGGGATCATGCTCCAGTGATAGAAGATCGTACATGGGGTACTGTTTTAAGTATGCAGGTTCAATAATCAGCTGGGAATCCAGAAAATAAAGAACCGTTGCTCTATCTACTCAAGAAGCTGAGTACTTGGCCTTAACAGAAGCGGCAAAGGAGGCAATTCATTTTAGACAACTGCTGAACGAAATGGAATCTTCTCAACAAGCCATCCAAATCTTCAATGACAACATGTCTGCCCAAAATTTGACCAATAATTCTATAAGTTCCCGATCAAAGCATATAAGTATAAAAGAACACTTTATTCGTGAGAAGCTTCAAAATGGGGACATTGTTGGGACATACAAGCCTTCTGAATCCATGGAAGCAGATATTTTTACAAAGAGCTTGGCAAGCCCCAGACACACCATGTTGAGTCAAGCTGTTGGACTACATCCTCGGCTCTAACGAGTGAGGGAGAGTGTTGGGACTTGAGTGATTCCGTCTACTCAATAGAGCACTTTGTAGGTGAACCTTGACAAACAAGAAGACAGACACTGCCTTCTAAATGTTCCACTGTGTTTTGTTTTACTTTGCTTTGTCCTACATTACAAATAGATGGTCTGTGTTTTTTATGATCAAGAATGTAAAAATCATCGTGAACAATTTTGATTTGTGTTTAAGACATGTACACTGTAGTCCAACCGTTAATTGATGTTCTCATACCATTTACAATAACGTCTCGAAACTAAACATTCTTTTCCTGTCAAAGTATTTGTATTGTATACCTTATTATTCCTTATTGAACCCCTTCTGGGACTCTAAAGCATAATATGTAGGCCTATATAAGGTAATATTTGTGTTGTCTCACTAAACTTTATTAGTATTTATATAATAAAACTATATATTTATTTAACCAAACCTGGTTTATTGGTAATTATTTAATGTGTTAATATAATTCATTTCTCAAACCGCGCCTTTTCCATTCCTATGTTATATAATTGTTAAGATGTCACCCTTCTTTTTATTACCAATAACATAGGGGTGCTTCGAAACGATTACTAGAGAGGTCACTGACAAATCTATTTTCTATTTTTAGATTATATTTAGAGAATCAAATCAACAAATAAATGCCTTTAGAATGATGTGAACATTTTAATATATGTAACATATCTTTTTTCAACTGGATACAAACACCAAATTGAGCTTAAAAATTGATTTGTATGACCTTGTGATATTGCAGACAGCCACGTTGTATAAATGTGCTAATATATAATTATATAACTAACCAGTAACCACCTTAATAAAATCGGTCATTGTAGCTCAAAAGACTTGTTTTGCACATAAGTGCTATACAGATACAATATTGTTTAGCCATTGTGTGAAATAACTTTCCATTTTAGTATTTTATAGCTTAATAAACTTGCATTTGGCATAAGAAACATAACTTATATGTAAATTAAATTATTAACAATTATAATATTAATCAGTACCATTCTAAAATGTGTTTTATATATAAAAATCATTGTTAGTTACAAAACATATTATATTTATGTTTTATGGATAGTTTATATTAAAATAATGCTTTGAATGAATATCTATTAAAATATAAATTTTTAGGTCTCGATTATATTCATTATTTTTACAGCCAAAGATATTTAATGAATTTAGCCTGTATATATTTTAGATTATCGTTGATTTTTAAAAGGATTTGCCATTAAAGACTTGTATATTTAAATTTTTTCCTCATATCTTTAAACTTTCAAAGTTAAAAAGTCAAAAACTTAATTAATTGCGAAATAAAATACAGTCATGTGATATATAGTTCCAGAATAAAATTGATAAGCCAATTAAACATTTATCAACAAATTAGTTTTTTATAGAAGGGATTATTTAAATTTGAATAAATAAAATTAAATTGTGTATACAATTTCTCTTTAAATTTTCTTTTTAATTAAAATGAGACACACATAATAGTTCAAATAAAATTAACTACATTTACTCCCAAACTAATTATATTTACCACTGATTGCTTACATTAAAGGGTTCCAGGCAGTTCTAAGATAATTGTACTTTTAGCTGGCAACCAATCACACATTTATTCTTAGAGTATTTATCTTTGCTAGAATGTATTCCCAATTATCAAGTTATATACTGTCCATACATTGATGTTAAATTCTAATAGTACTTGCGTTTTATTGAACGTTTAGTAGCCATGTTAAAAATAAATTAAATAAATTAAAATAGCCAATTTACTGTATAAATAAATATTTTTAGCTTATTCCATTTAAAATTGTTTTTTATTTTCTAATTCCATTATTGTTATACATATTATACGTTAACCAGCAGCTTTTAAAATAATATTTATCTAGTTTTTAAATTAAATTGTGATGATTATTTCCAATTATTATTATCATTAAAAAACTAGTTTATTTCTTAGTTTTGCATTTTAATCTTCACGCATGATTCAAACATTTGACCGCCCACTATGCCATATTCAGGATATTCAGGGAGTAAAGTATTAATACTTCAAGATAGATATAAATAGTAAGAAATAATAAGTTTCTTATTATTTATATTCAAAACTTTCTTTGCTAAAATTTTTTTATAAAGAACCTTAGAATAATTATAATAATGGTGGTCTTAATGAGAAATAAATAGGAATAAAAACATCATTTACATATTAATTTTTACAATCAAAACTGATAAAAATGTTCTGCCAAAGAATAAAAAGTTTAATGGAAATTATTTTATTCCTTGAAATGTATAGAAATATAAATTAAATTTAAAAAATTTCAAAATTGATAAGGAGAGTAGATATTTTAAACAATATCCAAGCTAATTTTACATTACAGATTTTCTTGACCAACAATACTCGTTTTGTCAGTAATGATTGGATAGTTGTTTAGTTCTAGTTCTGATTATCATTTCTTTTATCAATATATTATTGTATTAATCATATCGGGTTTGAAAACGGGAAGGGGGGTAGTATTAATGCACTCCCCCCTCCCACTATTTCTCAGATACGACCATGATTGTCCCCTACAAAAATGTTTTAATGACAATTATTTTATTTAACCTTTCATAGCTAAAACAAATGATTAGGGAATAGGCCTAGAGTTTCATTTTACAACAAAGATACAATATTACCAAGTAAAATAACATAAAATATGCTTTAAATGTGCGAATGAAATCAGAATATATAGGATGTTTAAAGATACATAACTTAAATTAAAACCTGTGTTATTATGTACAGCCACTAAATGGATTCTTGAGCTAATGGCTCCACGGAGAATATTCTTGAATACAAAATTAATAACTCTTCAACAACCAACTTTCACTTCTCAGGGAAATCACTGTCATCAAAGGGTGATCTTGGGTAAGTATTTTTCACACAAAGTTTCGCAATCAATATTTTATATGAAATGTTTATAAAAATTGTTCATAAAGTGAAGGACTACTATTTTAGTTTGTTTGTTGTTCTCTGTTCATTTACATTTTCCATCTCTCTTAGCCAGGACATAAGATCTGTACTAGACATACAGAAGAACTTGATGTCAGAAGCTCAGCAGTAAAAAAAGCAGGCTACACATAAAGCACACAGTTCTTTATATATATGTTCACTAACCACATGGCCAAAAACATACACCAATATATTTATTTGCTTTATTTTAAAATAAAACATAGATTCACAGTCAAATAAGCTTTCCTAACTTTCTTATTAAATATTGAGTTTTGTGTGTTAAACAAATTAATGTTTTATTTCAATAATTATTATAATAATAAAATCTAATCATTTTAAAGTTTCACTCCAAACCTAAGAATTTTTAAGATGTGTTTCTATTGAAAAAAATAGTTTTACCTAATTTATGAAAAGTTGAAATTTTTTTGAATTGAAAATAAAATGCCACCGCCTTGTTATTCCTGTATTGACAAACGTTCATCTCGAGTTTGTAAAAATGTTTTCATTGATTTATAATAATAAACAAATACATTATACTTTTATTCTGTGAATTATATAAACGAGATTTATTTTAAATTAATTTTAATTATATTTTTGTTTGTGAGAATGTGATTTTAATAATTTGTGTCCGTACAGATTTAAGCATTTTTTGGTAGCTATTTTGTTAGATATATTTCGAAGCTGTAATAGTATATGTTAATGTTTCATGAAATTTTAGACATACAAATCCCTTTGAAAAAATATATTTAATTTTATTTTTAGTATTTTCACAAGAGCATTTCAAACTAAAATAATATAGATTCTCATGTAATGTGTTGCCATGGTAGAATATAACACTAAGGCCAACAATAAGCATTTACTGACAATAATAGATTAGTGTATTGGGTTGCTAAGTCAGTAAATAAAATAACATTGTATTATGTTATTTCATTTCTTGGAATTTAAAAAATAATACATTAAATTATTTATTAATAAACAAAATAAAGTGCAGTTTCTATACAAAGTACATCTTTTATTAATACATAGACTATTTTATACTTGATAATTTTTAAGTTATAAAACAAATAATATAACTGGAAGCATGATCTATTCAAGATATTTGAAAACTAAATGTACCGTAATGATATGGTATCAATTCGTTATTGAGCCTTTGAGGATTAGCAATATTCGTCTATAAATGTATTTAAAGTGGTTGGTTGACTCGAGACAATTATCATTGAACACATTTTATGGAAGTAGATTAAATTAAGGCTGTCAGGGAACTCTCGGGGGTTCAATAAACTAAACTTAAATACCAATTTTTACAAAAATCGTGATTATATTCGAAATAAATCAGATTATTATTGGTTTTTTAGCCTGTATGCAGATACATCACTACTAACAATAAAATGAAATGTTAATTTAGAGGAATATTTGGTTTTAAAACGAATTATTTAAGATTTATGAATTTTATTCTTCAAAACAAATAGTTAACCAATAATACTTGAAAATCCCTTAATTACCAATTATATAAAAAATTAAAGTTACTTTTAATGTATGAGTCATTTTTATGCACTGATAACTGGGTGTTATGTCAAATCATACAAATCTTAATACATTTTGTGTATTCGTATTTATTTTTATAAAAAATATTGTTTATATCCTTTATTAGTTATACAAACACAGCTTTAAATAAATAATCTTAGTAGAGCATTAAGTCAACTCCCCACTAGATCCATAAATGTAAACTTCTAGCTTATTTGTATTGTTTTAAACTGAAAGGAGTTGGATTTTAAACAATATATTTAAAAACTCTCACAAATTACTTTTTTTTTGTCGCTCATAAAATATTAGTTATATAAATTCCTGAATGGCACAAGCGATGTGTCAGTTTAGTTGTTTATACCTTGGTTCCGACGACGGTTCTTCACTTAAGAACTGAAACTAGTTCTAGTTCTTAATTAGTATAAACTAAAAAATCTTAATACATATTAATATAATTAAATAAAGTGAATTATACATCCCTGAATCTATTATTAAAGTGTAATGTTAAAACATTATTTAAAATAATGTTATTTACATATGACAAGATATTATCTTGTTTTCTCACATTAACAAGAAATTGGTGGATATCAAATAGTTTTAGATTATCTTGCGTGATTAAATGGAATATTGAACAAATAACCATAAACAGAAGACTGAAATATTAGAACTGGCGCCGGAACTGGTAAAATGTTGTAACCACTGAGTCTAACAATTTTTTTTATACCGTCAATTAAACTATCAACTATTAGTTTTCTCATCATCAAATATAATTCTTTACCTAAATTATATATTAGTCTTTTACCCTTAAAGAAGGTTGGGAGCTACAGAATAATTTTAAGAGTAAAATCTTGCAAAGATTTTTTAAATTTTTTAGCTTTTGCTTGTGCGAAAACTTAATGTTTATTACTTTCAAGTTTCTATTTTTGTACTTTTTGTTTTAAGATTCAATATAATTTTAAATAATAAAACACGTTTTGAGAAAATAGGATATTATGGATTCTCGTTACGATTAAATAATTTAAAACGATGAATAATAATAGTAATATTTCTACTCAATCTTACAAGTTTAGCAGTTTTTTAGTATTTGAGTGTGAGTTTGTAAGTACAAACTTTGAAAGTTGACACTAATATGATTTGAATCCAAGCCGTCTTGCTTCACGGGCCTTGACTCTTCCAACAGAACTATTGTGGATCTCCTTGTAGTATTATAAAATATAGCAACATACTATCAAGGAAGTGATCCCTGGTACTTCTGTCAGCGGCAATGTTCGTAAAACAAGCTGGCCAAGACTCCTATCGCTTTCAGAGTGAAAACAAGGGTTTATTTCAATGTGGATCATGTTTGTAACTGAAAATATTTTTACAATAGCTCTACAGTGCAGAAACAATATAGGTTTCCTTAAAAATAAGGGCAAGAAACTAACATATATCTATATATGTATGTATGTATGATATCATAATAATATACACATTTTAATAATTTGTTAATGTCAGTATAGGGCTTTCCTTTGTTGAATTGTTAATATTGAGTCATGAGTAAACAGTTTAACAAATTAAACAGAGTAACGAGATTTTAAAACAAATAACTGTAAAACATTTTATATTAAACTTTTTTAATAATAATATTATTTGTGCTTATTTTTCTATATTTGTGACAAATATCTTGAAACACATATTTGTTTTTACTCAATGCTTTAAAATAATAAATATGGAATACTTCCATTTAACGTTGCCTTTTAAACAGTGTTATAATACTACTGAATAGAAACAATATTCGTACAACTTGTTACTAAGTAACAATTCAATCAAAATTATATTAATGGCGTTGATGACAAAAAAAACTGATGTTACAAACTATCAAGAGAGCATGTAGTTCTGCCCATGTAAACTAGAATATAAGCCACGTACATCGTTGACAAATTGGGTAGAAAGAATTGAATGTATCTGGAAAAAAAAGAATTACAAGATTAAAGAACATTATAGTCAATAATAGTGGAAATATTTATTTAAAAAATCCATATTTTGTAAATTTGACAAAGTTTTCACACTAAATTCAGAGAAAGTCTTGTAAAAAGATGACCCAAAATAAAAACAATATACTCTATTTTATTACATTTAAATCAATATATTTTTAATGTATTACTATTCAGTGAGATTAGCAAATCTGTCTTTATCTCTGTGGTATATCATTCCCAGCATGTTACCCTAAATAATCTTATGGAACTATTTATTTCCTTAAGCTATAATTACTTTAGATGAATTAATCTCAAGAATATTGACACGATTTTGCCATCTCCGAGAAAAATAGTGTTCATATATTCATATTTAACAAACTTTGGCTTAGCATACCGTGGCTTTCTATTGTTATGTTACTAACTCACCCCTAAATCATTATAAATTAACATAACATATAATCTCCAACCATCCTATATCTCCCTATACTCCACTTACTCTATCATAGAGCTTAGGATTCCTCTATATCAGTACATATTTGTATTACACAATGTGTTGATTACTTTTCTGATCTAAATGTTCTAACGTAACAGTTTCATTACTTGAGAGTCACCAGTACGTACTTACCTGTGATTGTTATGACATGTTCAACTCCTGACATCCTCACCTGTGATTGTTACATGTTCAACTCCTGACATCCTTACCTGTGATTGCTACATGTTCAACTCCTGACATCCTTACCTGTGATTGCTACGACATGTTCAGCTCCTGACATCCTTACCTGTGATTGCTACATGTTCAACTCCTGACATCCTCACCATGTGATTGTTACATGTTCAACTCCTGACATCCTTACCTGTGATTGCTACAACATGTTCAGCTCCTGACATCCATACCTGTGATTGCTACATGTTCAACTCCTGACATCCTTACCTGTGATTGCTATGACATGTTCAACTCCTAACATCCTTACCTGTGATTGCTACATGTTCAACTCCTGACATCCTCACCTGTGATTGCTACATGTTCAACTCCTGACATCCATTACCTGTGATTGCTACGACATGTTCAACTCCTGATGTCTGTTCTGTGCAGCCAAACCACCTCCACCACCAGCAGTCTGTCTGTTGACCGTCGTGACAATCTCGCTTGCCGCTTGTTGGAGCAGTAGCTTGGTCTCCTCTGTGGGGGAGCTGTCATCCAGAGGTGGTGGTGGTGGATATATGTAGAGTGGGGACTTGACGAAACAGACACCGTCACCAGATGATAGGGACCCACAGACACCTTCTAGTCGCTCTTTGTATTTATTCTCCACCACAGCCTCGTCTCGTGAGTGCTTCTCTCCTCCGAGCAGGTCATCTAGGAGCATCATGTGGGACTTGAGAGGTCTCTTTCCAAGGACATCCTGCATCTGACCCAGACCCACGAACTTGATGGGGAGAGCTTGGGGCTTAGGCCCCAACTTAGGACCTATGCCTCGTAATGATTGTGTGTGAGCGTATCTCTTAGCAGTAGCGGGAGTGTGAGGGGGGGATAAAGCACAAGTATTAAGTGGGAGCTTGTTAGGAGAGTAATCAGAGCCGGAGCCCGAACCCTGATCTCCACCTCCTCCACCATTGTCTGAAGTGCTCACACCTGATGTGTTGTCAGAGATTAGTTTCTCAGTTTCCGAGTCCTTGGTTGAACGGTGATGATGAGCACTTTTGTCAGACTTCTTTAGGATGGACTTGGAGCGCCGGTGCTGGTCCAGGACAGGGCTAGTTCGGCTGTCGATGGAGTCTACAGACAGAGACGATCTACTACCCCCATCCCTGCCTGAAACAAACATATTCTCACACAATTTGAAATACTAGGTTAGCCAACTTAGTGATTGATACCTTCTGTCATCTTGTTTACGATTATTATGTAGCATGTGACAGCTTCAAATAACAGAGGAGTTGGATTAAACATCTAGCATTGCGTACTGTCAACAATAATTAGGAATATTATGGAAGGTAAAACATATTTTGAGTATTTAAATTTAAAAGAAATATCATCAGTATATACTTAATATATATTATGCAAGATTTTATTGATTAAGGTAAATAATATGATATTTTAATATGGTGAATACATTTTCCCTAAATACATTATATTGATAACACTCATTGGTAACTGGAATGGTAAGGCAAAGCCGTGGATTTTTGACAGCAACTACATCAGTACCACTTGTTCTGGTTCATATTTTATTTGATTGTAACTACTATGAAATTTGCTTTACTTCAATGTCTATTTGTATATACATTTACAGATTTTAAATTGTTGTTTTTCTGTTAACGGAAAATTAGCCAGAAAAAATAAAGAAAATTCGTTTAAATTATTGTTTTCGGTGTAGGGAGGAGAGGGACTTTTAAAAATGGAACTATCTCATAATTATGTATTTAATCTTTATCAGACATATCTTTATCGTTTAACAAATAATCATTTTTGTACAGTTGTGCTTTACGAGTTTGTATTTTCTGTAATATATGTTGCAAAGTAATTATGTTTATCATTTTAAAAAATAATAAATTTGGAGGCTCTAGGCTATGATCCTAAATGTATATCTTGCTTAATCTTTAACCCAATTATTTACAAATATTTTAAGCATAGCAGCAGATATTTATCTCCTACTTCTTATAAGAATAATCCAGCTGAAAGTATTTAGTGAAGCCACTGCTTAGCTTGTAATATAAACTAATCAAGTGGATGAATTTCAGGTAATGGTCAAGAATTTGTAAAGATCGTTAGTAAATTATCAATAGTTTTAATAAAGGGCTAGGGATATGGACGATAATTTTACTATAACCACATTGTGAAATAACATAACTTTATAATGGATTCTTAACCAACTCGTGACTCCAGCTCAATTATAAGCTACATCTGCCATTGCTCAATGTAACTATCTATGGGCACAAATTAAAATATAAATCTACGCGTAGTTTCAGACAATTGTAAAGAGAAAAAAGTATGTCATATGTTGTGGCAGTAACAAAAATAAAAAGGAGTTTAGAAATGGTGATACCCCTCGCCACCTCTAGCCCCCTCCCCATAAAAGACATATATAAATTTGAAACATAATATAATAAAGAGCTTTTGTCAATAATTTAGACCAGAACTGGGCTCTATGATTGTATTTAAACTTAACATTAATGGTGACCTCTACACAAATATTCGCAACCATATTTGGTTTCCTACACCATAGCACCACCTTGGCAATAGATGAAAGAAGCGTGAAGGTGCTGTGCAGTCTAAGACATACCTTCATTTTAGGATTGGCATTGGCCTAATGGTTTTACACATTCAGAAATACATAAAATATGGTGAGCTGAAATTGACTCTTATATAAAATAATTCGAAATTCCAATAGGAAATAAAATTGCAATTTTTTTATAAATAGTCAGCATAATATAATAATATCTTCTATACATACAATAAATTTCCAAGGTTTGTTTGTACAAATCGCAAAACAACTTGAAAGTTTGCCAAGCAGCTTGACCGCGTTCATATTTGCGTGGGATTCGTACACTGAAGTAATGCAGACGTTTGAGAACATAACCTCTCGACTTCTCAGGGAAAATAAGCGGCTCCTGCAGAACAATGTTGTCGATACAGTGTTTGCAGCACTGAACGTTTAGAAAAATTACAAAATTATGAAAAGTCAAAAGTCCCACAACGATGAGGAAAAGATAACCACGGACAAGTTATCGGTAAGAAGAGTAAAAACGTTTCTATTGTGGCCGAATGGGTCGTATAAAACCAATGCCGCAACAGGCTAGCAAGAAAATATGAGTCAAATTGTGTTGCTTTGAGTGCTGAATGCAAAAACGTCTCTGATTGGGGATGTGAAATTGTGTGGCTAGCAAACAGTGCTGCGTCAAAACACATTACTTATAATACTGAGTGGCTTTCGGTAGAACCAGTATAGAATTTGAGTGTCGTACAGATCAGACGTTCCAGAGGAAGTTATCATCTCTGTGGAAACACTTTCGAATGAATAGTGGGAGCTTCACATACTTAACAATACTTTAAGTGTTGCAAAACTTAAGAAAACTATATTCTCAGTAGGAGTATTAACTAGTAAACAGTTCAAGGTTATTCTCGATTAAAGATATTGAAGTGCATCTTCCAGAGCAGAATCGAATACTTGTAACTTAAATTAAAATGATTAGTTAATGTTACAAGACAGGGCCGGTCTAAGGAGTGTGCTACGTGTGCAACCGCACACACAAACAATTCAGAGGGGTGCCAAAATGACCCAAAAATAAATATTTTTTGTTTTTATCTGGGAAAATATAGGTATAATTAAAGAAAGTAATTTGTAATAAGAATGCTTATTTCTTGAGTTAATATTTAAATTCATGCCAAACAGAGTGCTTTTTTATTTCAAATTAGTGCATTAGAATACATTAACAAAGTAAATACATTTTGAAGGTTTTTTGGTGCGACGTACCCCTGTCAACTACATTGGTGACGGGACTGTACTAGTTGCCGGGCTGAGACTGTACGATCTACGAGTTGGGCTCAGGTCAGCCTTTCGAGGGCGACTAGGAGAAGGGGGAAGGGGGGTTAGTTGTAATATTGGTTTTAATTCTCAGTCAGTCACCTAACCTCCGTGCGAGTGATTTAGGGCCAGTCTCATAGTCAGACTTAGTACGCCTCAAGTGCGGCGCTATACTAAATACAAGACGTCACCTACCTGAAATTGAATGTAATGGGCCAGTTTCATAGTCAGACTTAGTACGCCTCAAGTGCGGCGCTATACTAAATACAAGACGTCACCTACCTGAAATTGAATGNTACCTGAAATTGAATGGAATGGGCCAGTTTCATATGCGAAACTGGCCCATTCCATTTTGGTCTAGGTAGGTGTCGTCCTGTATTTAGTATCGACTCGCACTTTAGGCATGCTAAATCTGAATATGAAATTGGCCCTTATTGACAATCGCTTACCCACTTTATTTATAGTTCAACATGTTGCAATTCGCTACTTATTATTTCTAGTTTATACGGTGTTCTCTGAAATTTTGCTTAAGTTTTGCTTTCAATTATGATTTTGCTGCAAACCCTTTTAGTAGGTACTGTACTCTGTAAAGTGTATTGTGTCGTATGCTGTATTGCTGTCATTATTATGTTTTTACTTTTTGTGGTTTCTGTTTTTTTTAAATAATATTAAATCTATTTTTTAAAACAGTTACTAAAATATTTTCCAAACTTTTTGCAGCCGAAAATAGAAAACGGAAATCAAAAACTTTACAAGAAACTAAGTCAAGCGCTAAACTAATTTGTAATTATTTAATGAATGCAATCACTAATAAAGAAAGTGAAATTTAAATTTAAATTTAAACTGAATGTAACGATGATCATCTGTTGAAACAGCGCTGAGAGGAGGACAAAGATTGCTCAGAAGATTTAATAAATACTAATGCTGATAATTCCAACACCACGAAAATACCGATCACAGTGATAAGAGCTATGTGACTGAAACAATCCAATAAATGAATAATCCATGTGACAAATTGAAAGATCCAGCTAATTGGCCCAAAGTGATAAGCACAACTGAACGTGATTTTATTATTTCACAAGGACCAACCTCAACAGTATTATACATATACTCTAGAGACGGTGCAAAAAGATCATTCTCCAACGTATTTTATTATCGGCTTGCTTCCAACGGCGAGAAAATTAGAAGATTATGGCTAATGTATTCCCAGTCAAAGGAAAGTGTATACTGTTTTTGCTGCAAGGTATTTAACACGGCAATCACCAGAACTACATTATTTGATGAAAATGTAAACTGTGATTGAGGGCACATCGGAAAAACTATTTCCCAACATGAGACGTCCTCTAACCACTTAAATTGCTATGAAAAATGGGTTGAAGCAGAAAGGAGGTTTAACACTGGCAAGGCAAATTGATGACGAAAATCAAAGATTAATTGCTCAGGAAAAAGAGTGACAGAAAAATGTCCTCACGAGAGATCTTGCCATAATACAGTTCCTTGCCCAACACAATATGGGAGATCTTGCCATAATACAGTTCCTTGCCCAACACAACATGGGATATTTTGCCATCACAAAGTTCCTTGCCCAACACAACATGGGAGATCTTGCCATAATACAGTTCCTTGCCCAACACAAAATGGCTTTTAGAGGAACTCACAAAACCCTCTACAGCAAAAACAATGGGAACTTTCTCGGGCTTGTAGAGTTGATTGCAAAATCCGATCCTGTTATGAAGGAACATATTTCCCGAATTTTGGGGAAAGACAATCTCAGATGTGTAACATATTTGGGAAAGAACATTCAAAATGGTATGCATAGGGTCTAGTTTTAAAATGGCCATATATAGTATTCTCCACAGTTTTTTCAGATAGGGAGTGCAGGGGGCGCAAAATGTGAGTTTATCACATACAAAACTTTTGCCTTAGACCGGCCCTGTTACAAGGTACCATTCAAGAATAGAATTACCGTGCACGCTAGTTCAATGGAGAAATCATTTTATTTATGGTACGAGCGCATCAATAGCTTCAAAAACATGGTAAGTCAGGGATAAAGACGAACAACATTGACAAACTGTTTTATGACTCGTGTAGACACATATATTGCAGTTTTACGAAAAACTTAGTTATCATGCAAGTAGCCTTAACGAGTTTATTCACTTTGATGTCAGTGTAAAAATGCCAGATACTTCATTGTGAGGAGACTACTATATTTTTATATTTAAGAAAGACTGCACTTAATATTTTTTTAAGTGCAAAGTGAGGTTTTTGACATGTTCATATGATTCCAGCAGATGATAGAAATTCAGACTAGTAATTACTTAAGAGCGACAACGTACGTGTAGACACATCTATTGCAGTTTTACGAAAATCTTAGTTATCATGCAAGTAGCCTTAACGAGTTTATTCACTTTGATGTCAGTGTAAAAATGCCAGCTACTTCATTGTGAGGAGACTACTATATTTTTATGTTTAAGGAAGACTGCACTTAATATTTTTTTAAGTGCAAAGTGAGGTTTTTGACATGTTCATATAATTCCAGCAGATGATAGAAATTCAGACTAGTAATCACTTAAGAGCGACAACGTTTGCGAATTTACTAACGAAAAATTCACTGAATATTTTAAGAAAACAAGGACTATCTTCAAGAGAACTGATCCATATTGTGCGGAAAAGAATGGGCGTGTCAAGTGGGAAAACCGATCCATCATATAAGATCATGCCGATTAACGCAGAACTCAATGATTCACTGCGGCTTGTGGCAGTAAATGTATTTACATTTCAAATAGGTGGCCAGGAAAGGTAAACAATAAAGTGACTCCATTTGAGAAGTTTACTGTGAAAAAGGTAGCTTTGAAATATATGCGTAAATTTGTAGCAGACACTTATACATTGTACCCAAGCAATCTTGTACTAAATCTGAAAGCAAGCCTAAGAAGGCAATTTTTATTGATTATTATATTAATAGTACTGTAACATCCAAGTACAAGGAAAGTCACAGTAGCTTGGCTTTAATGAATAAATGTGTAATGGTGCTGTAATTAATGATCCAGAATTTTTCAACTATAATTTAACGGCACAGAACAATGAACTAAAAGAGTAAAAGGTCGAGAAAAGTTTATCAAAGTCTGAGATAAATGTCAAACAAAAATAAAGTGTTATACAAAACAAGAGAGATACAAGGCCACACTTTGTAAAAGAGATATACCTATTCTAAGGCCACCAAAATAATTTGAGGTTTGTCAAGAAACAATTGAAACAGCATGTGTATCAATTTACCAGGAGTCTCTAATGTAAAAGGAATCCGTTACTAACAAGTACTGTAAAAATGGCTCGATGCCATCAATGAGGAGAAAGCATTTAAACTAATCATGAAACTTGGACGTTGACATATCTACATTCTAACCGGAAAGTTATAGGTTACAAATGGTTATTTAAAATTTAAAAGAAGATCAGATGGGAGTATCGCGAGATTCAAAGCACGGCTATCTGCAAAAGGACAGGTATTCACAAAAAGCAAGTATCGATTATACGTAAATAATTTCACCAGTCATCAGGCATGATTCAATTGTAATATTTCTTACACTTGTAACGATATAGTTTGACATAAAAACTACGTTTGAATAATTATGATGAAATGTTTGAAAAATTGTTTATGAAACAGCCAGGAGGTTTACAGAAGAGTGGTCTAAACATAATCAGCAAGTTGAGAAAGAGTTTATATGTACTAAAAAAAATCTCCACGATATTGGAATAATAAATTCCTAAGATTTTAAAAATCATTTTGATTCAAGTTTTTAGAATAAGATAAATGTGTCTTTGAGTTAGGAGTGATAACGTTGAATTTTTTCTTGCATTATAATATGTAGATGATGGAGTGCTAATAAGTACTGGCTTGACATTTTTTCACTTGGGATAAAATATCTCAAGTCTCAGTTTGAAATTAAAGAAGACGGCTGCCCTTATTTTGTAGGAATCGAGATCAAAATAGACAGAAAAAATAAGAAAATGTTTTTAAGTCAACAAGGATACCTTGAGAGATTATCTGAGCAAGCTTTGTATTCAAGATTGCAAATCTAAATCATTAACAGTTGATCCAAATGTAGACATACATAGACATGATGGGAAATCTAAAAAGATTTTCGACGTCCCATATCGCAAGGTAGGTGGAATCTTCAGTTTTCTTGTAATTGTGACATGACCATATATTGCATTCACAATTAATCAAGCCAGTATATTTTTAAATGAACCACAATATAAATCTAGATTACAGTTTATAGGATAATGCAATATATTACTGTTTATAGGAGCTACGGTATTTGCTACCAAGGAAATCGACCTTAATTAACGCTCTATTCAGATGCTAACTATACTAAGGATGAAACAACAAGAAAATGTACAGCTGGATCATCAACAGGGGCTTATCAATAGTTCAACTAGAGAAGCATACAGTACATACAATAGTATCTTGAGCAGCTCAAGAATCCGTGTAGTAAGTATTCGTCCATATTACAAAATACATTATTTTAATTGTTGTAAATAGTGTTAGACGATCTTCTCTCCATATGATTGTCGATGGACATGCATAATATTTGCTATACATGACAATATAGCGTATTAAGTCATGGACAAACTTTGAAACACATTTTAATTCACCCAAAATAAATAATAAATTGATAAAATATTTCACGATTTAGAAAAATATAAGGAAATATATAATATGGTGGCAAATCACATTACAATATATAATATTAAATAAAGAATTATAACCAAGTGTGTTCTAAAAATAGTATACATTTTATAAAATTCAATCGTTTGTTTAATTTATATTCACATAAACAATTAATATGTAGATCATGACGTAGGATATTAGTTATCCAGCATACAAAAGGACCATTTGTTACATATTCAGGGCTCTACGTGATTATACAATATGGATTTGTGATAAAATATATTTTCTTTGAGCTACGTAATGTGTTTCAACTACATCTGCCTTTTATATTGAAGCGCAGACAAAGTAACAAACAGGTATCGTATAATTAACTAACAAGTAACATATATTGATTGTACTCACCAGATCTGGACCCATCCCAGAGCTTGTAGACCGAACAGATGTTGGTTGATCAGTCTTGTAGCAGAGGCTAGACTTCTAACAGGCATGAATGACCCCTTCCTAGAAGAGTTTCTATTCTCCAGACTCTCTTGGGAATCTTGGTTTGGATCTGAGTTTCCGAACCTTGTCCTTTGCTTCATTCCCTAAACATCCAACCACGACCAATTCCCTAATCACGTGGTTTCTACTTCCATCTCGTTACTTCTAACATCCTTTTACTTCTAATAGACATGATTCACTAATATTTCTTATCATGTGTAGTATATGATCACACAGAGAACACAGATTGGGGACGATAATTTAGAAATTACTGCGAACAACATAAACATTTAGCAGGGTTAATGAGCTTAGATATTTAAGGCGATTGGCCCTTTTCATTTGGCGTGGGAAATGCAGAGCCATGGGAACAATAGGTCCTCTTAAAGAATTCTTATTATTTTAAATTTTCTTTTCGGAAACGGTTTGTTAAAGAATAGAAGCACGTTGATTTTGTTATACTTTTATACACAGACCTCCTCTATAATTTTAAAAGTGATCAAATATTGATAAAACTGACATTTTTCATAGAAAAAAAAAGAAAATATAACAATAAATAGATATCTACATATTATCTTAGAAGTGGTTTTGAAAATATTAACATAAAAATTTCATTCTTTCTTGAGAAAACTGATATTTCCAAACGTATAATTTTTCCGCAAGACCTGTCCGATAGCTAGCGCCATTTACTGTTTCCGTGATCCATCTGTTCTTGTTGGCGCGGAGGGATACTTTGTTCGGTTGTGAAGCCACGCCACGCCTTTCTCCCTCTCACCCACCATCCCACAAAATAGGTTTTAGACTTGCACTCGACAGGGCCAAGGTCCTTAAGAAAAATTCTAGCTAGCAAAAACTATATTAGATTGGAAATTATAAAACAAATACTATCGGAAAGAGCATGCTATTACTCGATCATAAAGTTGTTTACATCTCGCCTCCTGTCGAGGAAGGTAAAACACAGAATGTATAAAACTATATTTTTACTGGTTGGTCTCTATGTGTGTGAAACGTGGTCTCTTACCTTGCATCACGAAAATATATTTAGGTTGTTTGAAAACAAGGTGCTTGCGAAAAACTTTGGTCCAAAAATGGATGATGATACTGGGAAGAAGATAATGGAGAGGGTTACATTACGATGAGTTACATACCTTGTAATATAAACAAGAAATTGTTAGGATAAGCAAGATTTGTAGATTACAGCGCGAATGGGGAACCTAGAACCATGTTCAGGTTTGTTACTGGGACTGGGTAGAACTAACTCAAGATGTAGATATTGTGTAATAAGTGTGGGGAACCTAGAACCATGTTCAGGTTTGTTACTGGGACTGGGTAGAACTAACTCAAGATGTAGATATTGTGTAATAAGTGTGGGGAACCTAGAACCATGTTCAGGTTTGTTACTGGGACTGGGTAGAACTAACTCAAGATGTAGATAGTGTGTAATAAGTGGAACTGGACAGAGCTAGCTCGGGATAAGGATGGGTGGTGTACTTTTGTAAGTGCGGCGATGGGCTTTTGAAATCCCTATGTATGCAAGTAAATACCCTGTTTGGTAAAATTTTTGTTACATATTTGATTTAATTTGTATTTATTAAATAATATATCGGCCTTATATAAACTGTGTGCTGAATTTGAAAAAATTGTTTATTTTTAATATTTCTTTATATTTACGAAATAAATGAGACAGTTAGTTAACCTTTCATGATTTTGTATGGAATTCATTAAAATATGTTTTGAAATTATTTTCACATTTAATAATGAATATTTAAATACTTGCTATTTTAACACTTTCCATTTCACCTGAACACATGCATACAATTATTGAGGGTGTGATGTTTGTTCTTACTGAGAACTTAGATGCTAGACAATGACAAGTAAACGTTAGTTGATCGTTTGTGTATTTTATAAGGGTTGTGCTCTTACCTGTTGGAAACGAGTCTTTCTGTGTTTTGGAATGGGTGTGTCATTGAGACTTCCAATGCTACCTCTTTCAGGTAACCCTCCAAAACCTTTGAATGACTCTTCCATTGGTGACGCACCCAGACTCCTTAAGGCTGTGTCTCCCGAAGAACTTTTCTTGACACTATTTACTCCTATTCCTCTGGAAAGGGTCAACAGGGAGGGCTGCATCGGACTGTTATCCGTACTTCTCCGGTTGTCCAAAGGATTCACATAGAGGTTGCTATCTGGGATCAACTCGTTGATGGCACAGCTACGACCATTCACGTCGTAGGTCAAGTCACCCTGAGAGTGGAAAGGGTGGGTGTTGCAACTGACATATGTGTCAGTGCTGTCTACGCTGCCTGAATTTCCGTTATCGTGGGCTTCTGTTTGAGCGAATATGTCAATCCCTCTTTCAGCTTGTGCTGCTGCCTCCGACGCCAACTTGATAGCCTTCATCTCGAGGCAAATAGGGATGCGAAAATCACTGGTCGGCAACGGCATCAAACTCTCTGCATCGATGAATTCCTTAAAATCCTGAAAAATGTATTTATTTAAGACAATTTAAATGCAATCTAGATTCTAAAGTATTTACATTTTCCACTATTTTACTACTGAATGTTACTATTATTGCACTTAAATGAGTTGTATGGTTTAGTCCTTAAAATATATTTTGAAACAAAAGTAAATAAACGTTTTGGAAAATAATTGAACATTTTAAGTGCTTCTTATTTTACCTTGTATAATATTTTCTACACTTGTGTATTTGGCCCCCTGGATTAAGGATTGAGGAAGAGACTGTCAAAGTGATTGTCTTGGAGTGTGTCATTGTATGGGGTGGAGACGTAGACACCAAGGAAGGAGGAGGAGCCAAGATTGGAAGCGTTTGAGATATGAGTGTGGAGGAGGTCGGCAAAAATAAGATGGAGGAAGTGCAGGAGAGAGTTGGGGAAAAGACAAGGATATTAGAGGTTATCAAAAACAGGAAGAGAAACTGGATTGGACACTGGCTGGGAAGGGAAGGCTTACTGGAGAATGCTAAAGAAGGAATGATGGATGGAAAGAGGGAAGAGGAGGTAAGAGGTACCAGATGATGGATAACATCAAGGCTGGAGGCAGTTACAGATGCATGAAGAGGATTTCAGAGGACAAAACCCCGTGGAGAGCCATGGACTTACGCTAGGCAGAAAGCTTATAATAATAAATGCATTTGAATATTTTAAAAGTGATAAAATATTGTGAATCAATTAAATAAGGAATATTTATTCAATTATTCATTGAGTGTTTTTTGTAACACGCCTAGGCAAATATAGAAAAGTAGGTTCAATTTGAAACCCATTTTAGAAATGTCTAATTAATTAACAATTTCAAATCTTATTGCTATCAGGCGACTAAGAAATATATTAAAATTGTAGAGGCCAATAGTTATATCCTGCAAGGAAATTTAAATATTAAAGACAGAGAACGGTGAAAAATGTTAATCGTTCACACTGGGCAGCTACATAAAGTAGCGGCCATGAAAACGGACATTTATACTGAGGACTAGCTTAGTAAAAATACAGTGTTGCCCGATAAGACCTGTTGTGAATGTGAATATAACCTCAAATATAGGAACAGGCATTGACTTTGTCATTAATACAAATAGGCCTATAACATATAATTATATAATATACACAAAATAGATTTCATAGCGGCTTAAAAGAGTTCATTTGAATGGATTGGTATGGTGAATCTACTATAGTACAAAATATAAATCTATTATGGACGATGATCCAGCGTAAAATGTATTTCCTAACCAAGTAATGACATAGGTAATACTATTATTGTATGTGTTGGTACTAACTGATAGCTATGATATTTGTCTAAACTATCTAAAATTGCTATTACACGTGCAATAAGGACATTCCAAGCTATAACAAGTCATAGAGACAAAACACTTTAGATTAAAATAAACACAAGTTTCTCTACAAATATGGAACAGAACAAATTAGGTACTTGTTGGCAATAAGACAAATTACATCTGTACTAATACTCATAAGCTTTTAAACGTAAAATAAAGTTTATTAACTAAGAATACATAATAAAATATTACTAATCACTAATGACTAAAATAAAGTCTAGATTTACTAGATAGCAAAAGTATGTATTACCAACATATTATTTAGCTATTTTAATTTAAATTACATATATAGTTTATATAATCTGTATATAATATAGTATATTTGATCTGTTGATAACCTATAACAGTTTTATATAATATTTTACAACTTAAAAATAGCTTCCTATGAATAAATGGTTTAGTTGAGTCTTTAAACTTTGAACAAATAAAAGCAATACAGTTTTTTTTAATTAGTGAATGTATTTCCTTATTAGAGTTCCAAATTGAAGAAGTTCATGTGACATTCCAACAAGTACCGAGTCTACGTTGCTAGTCTACTTTGCTAAGTTGGTGGAGTGACATCGTGCACAAGTGCAACATCAAGTGAGGGATAATAGCCACAAAGGTTGGTACTCCTGATGACTTCCTTATTGACCCAAGAGAAAACCTGGCTCATGGGACATTAGTAACATTTCACTGTTAACAATACAACATCACTAGGATTAAAGCTAAGGTTTTAAATATAGGAGAAAGTTAATTTTAATTGTTTTAAACATAAAGTGTTCATCTGTTATAGTATATAAAGAAAATATATATAGTTATATATAGGGAATATAGTGAATAATTATAGCAACAGTTTTATTTCTATTTAGTTTAAAGCTTTGAAAACAATATTAAGATTTAAATTTGTAACAATAATATATTTTTATTTTATTTTTATTCACACACTAGCGTAGAGTACATTTTGATTTATCCTTAAAACATTAATAACCCTAAATTATACCTTATTTTAGCTATATTCAATCTTATGGAAAGTTGTACGTACTTTGTTCTTGGAGTACAAAACAATGTGGCTATTAAAATTAATGGAGCTTCTGTGGGTAAAAACATGCAGCTTTCCTAAGCTACTTAATAAAACGAATGTTTTAACAGTCTGTTTCACAACAATTTGATAAGTATTCAAACATTTTGAAATAATATATTGTTTGTCCAAAAATCTAAATTGATTAAATATTAAAGATATTCAGAGAAATATACAAATTCAAAAAGAAGTATATTGTTTTAATTTGCTTCTAAATTTTAAACATAATACAATGTAGTGAGTTACATGTTTTCTTTTTAATATTTTATGCTTATATTTCTATAGTTTAAGTAAATATTTCTATTTAAATAATTTAAATATAGTTGCAAAACATTGCTGCTATTATTTAATTTTATTAGGTTATTACTTCTTAAATTATGTATTGAAATATGCATTACAATTTATGTTAGTTGTCTTTGTACGGTGCGACCTAAAAACTGGTTAGTATCAATAACTATAAATATTTTTCTGTATTTAACCTGGATTTATAATGATAAGAACAGCCACCTCTGGCTCAGCAATATGGCTGCCATTGACGTCATTCCAGTAGACCTTCCTCTCAAACCCCTGACGACTCACCGGAAGCTTCCTCATTCCATTTCCTACTCCCACCCCCTTTACACAACACCCCCTCCCATTCTTATATTCCCCTTCCCGCCCCACTACTAGTTATACCCCCTCTTCCCCTCTCCGCCATCCCCAACCACATCAGACCCAGAAACCATAACGTTGAATTATCCTATCTAAATACACCTCCGACCCTGTCTCCCTCCGACCCTTTCTCCCTCCGACCCTTTCTCCCTCCGACCCTTTCTCCCTCCGACCCTTTCTCCCTCCGACCCTTTTTCCCTCCGACCCTTTCTCCCTCCAACCCTTCCTCCCACCAAACCTTCCTCCCTTCAACGTCCTAAGGCTATAGAGCACAACCCTTGTAAAACTTTAATAATCCTTCCCTTCTAATAACTACCCCTCTTGTCAACCCTTATCACCTCATTCCCTAAGAGTATGCTCCCCCCTCATCTCCTTGACTTGAGAACGAGTTTACGTCATGTGACCGATGGCTTGCTGATGTCCTGACACTAGACGGATTGACCTCGAATTGATGAATTCCCTCTGCTGAAAGATGGTGTAATATCTATTATTACATAATTCTCCTCCATGAGTATAATGCAGGTGCATGACCGGTACACCTTCTCAGCCTCATGTATCCTTTTTTAAATATATTATCCTTCACGCCCCATCTTAAGGAAGCTACACCCAAACTTCATAGCTGGCTGTCCAACGTCTTGAGACTGTATCACTTGAGTTCATAACGGTAAATTCACATCCACTTACTGCAAGGCTCATACCTAATCTCAAATACTGCATTAAACGTTACAGTTCTTATCTTTGAAGAAAATTCACATGTAAAATGGAGTCACTTTGATGATATGGGTACTTTATAACCACTACCACACCTTCTTATTAGAGAAAGGACATTCCTATCCCTTGTAGCAGGCTCAGACAAGTATGCTGACCTTCCTCTCTAACGATTACATTTTACACAGTACAGAAGTTTATGGAGTGAGCTCATTCATAAATACTTTTGTCAGACTTTGAAAATGTACTCCCTCTCACTGAAACGCCAGCATTCTTATTTTTTTTACCTACATCATACTTGCTAAACATTTAACTATCTCACATTTATCAGAGTCACAAAACATACATTAAATGATACATGAATGACCATAATTATCAAGCATTGTATCTAAACAACATTTAATCATTATTCATACATCATACATATAACACATTTTATCATATTTAACGGATAATACCATACATCATAGAGTAATGCATCATACTTATAACCTATTTGATCACTCTTCATTGATTGATACCTATAAAACTTATTATCATATTTCGTAGTTCAACAATACTTATAGCACTCCTAATCACTCCTAATTGAATTATACATATAATACATTTAATAATAGTTTGTTGATCATACCATGGATAATATTTGAATAGCATTCATACATCATACTTAGAAGACATTTGATTATCATCAATTGACTACACCCTTCATACGTGATAGAATAAATAGCCCCTAGCTCACAAACATTACAAGTGGTGATACAATAAGTACCACCGGTCTCATACCTAATTTCTACTACTGTATTAAACGTTAAAATTTTCATCCTTGAAAATGATTTATATATATGACGTGTACATCCTGTCTGTATGTCGGGTAAAAGGTAAAAGAGTGGAAGTAGCTTGACATACATTTTTCTTGACATAAAATTTAATGTATCAAATCCCATTAGGTACTCAACAAATACTTTTCTATTAGATTAATTTAAATACGACAGATACCACTTTTAATCATAATTGAAAGTGAATTAGAAGGGTCTCTTATTGTCTAAGAGAGGTAACACAAACTCAATTTGAGTGAAAACTGGTATTTTTCCTCTTTACCCTTCATTTATTAATGTCCTTGACATTATATCTTAGAGGTGACCCCCTCGCAATCCTTGATCAAATTCCCAGAACCTTACCAAACTTCAACATACTTCAACACTTTTCTAAAGATGTTAACATACTTCAACAAATTTCAACAAACCCCACCAAATTTTATCATAATTCATTGATAACACCAGTTATTAAATCTAAATTGAATTAAATAATTATTCATATATAAGTCTAAGAAACCATTTATTTATCATTGATGGATCATATACATACTATTTACATGATACAGTAACGTATCATGATTATAGAACATATGACTCTCGGTCATTGATTAGAATAATGCATTATACCTAATGCACACGTTCATTAAAATCTATCAAATTTAAATTCTATCATACACATGTCCACACATACATACAAGCATGCATGCATAAATATATAAATATATGTCATCATATAAACCATCATGTATACGTACATATAAGCCATCATGAATACATACATATATACAATTTTACATACAGCCATTTTAGATTCAAACCATTATACGTATTAATCATCATTCTTTCCAATACATAAAACGTAATACCTATAAAACATACATACTTTTATAAATAAATGCATACAATCATAGATATATAAAACATTTAAATACATATCAATAGATATGCATATACAGGTGACACTTATAAGATATCATCCAAGTGTAAACGGGAAGTACTATCATATGCTTAAGTATCAATGTCTCTAACCATTCCAGCTATGATTTAACCATATTATGGTTGCACCATGGATAAAATATACCTGTATAAAAAGTTAGAAGAGAGCCCTCTAATGTCCCTGCTTATTCTATATCATTAAACTTACCAATACTTCACAAAACTTCACCAAATATAACAAAACTTAAGATTTCAAAAACTTCACAATATTTCAACAAATTTCACCAATCCATACATATACAAATATGTACCATCATACAGGCATTCATTCATATAAATTGATAGGCTAAAAGCGTAATTCAACCTATAAATATTGTGAGTTGATTATAGCACTACATCATGATTATTCATTAGATTTTAACCTATTAATCATAATTATGGTTTGTACTTATATAACATCAGATAATCGCTCTCTGACTGATAAATCATGAAGTCTTATCGATGATCAATAAGAAAATGAGGGACCATCCATAATACATGTATGTGTATACAATTATATATATGTATATATGATGGTATATATGGTGCTATATACATATATGTATGCATGTATGTCTGTATGATGGTACATATGTATGTATTTGATGGTATGTAAGGTGAGATTTGTTGAAATCTGGTTTAATTTTTGAAGTATGTTTAAACATTTTGTAGTTTTGTGATTTAGTGAAATCTCGTGAAGGTTGACGAAGTTTCGTGAAGTATTGCTGAGTTTATTGATAAAGAATAAACATAAATATGATAGGGATACTTCTTTAACTAATTAGATTGGTATGTTTTCACCAAAGATAAATCAACCAGAGGTTAAGTTCTATATTGAGTGGTTCCAGTTATTGAAACTTAGATCTATTATGGTACTCTCCATTTAAACTTGGATGGAATATTTTTACTTTTACCTGTATATATATATACATATAAAATATATTTATGATTTTATCTATTTATTAATTAATATATGTATGTATGATGGAATGTATTAATTTATGTATGTATTGTATGCATTAATGTGTTTCTTGTATTGTATGTATGATTTTCGTTGATTTGTATGTGTTGTATATATTATATGTGTGTTTCGCATATATTACATTTTATGTATTGGATGAATAGATGGATGTATATATGATGCACCAATGTTCTCTTTGTAAAATGTTATAATTATATGTATTTATAGGATGGTATATATGTTGACATTTATGTATGTATATGTGTATGTCTGTATAATGGTATGAAGTTATTTTTAAATAATAGTATGTATATTCGATTGATTTTATTTATAAAAGTAAACTTTATGTATCATGGATTGCTTTAATCAATGAAT
Source organism: Timema bartmani (assembly GCA_902151455.1). NCBI lineage: Eukaryota > Metazoa > Arthropoda > Insecta > Phasmatodea > Timematidae > Timema > Timema bartmani. The sequence goes on from CABFWB010004248.1 coordinate 26,014, forward strand.
TATAGTAAAATATTTAAAAATAATTATGCGTTACTCGATATTGTAAAATGTGTATGATCAATTAACAATAAATAAATGTCTACTGAGTATTAAGTATTTAATAAATGTTGATTAACTGTAATTAAAATAATATGATGTGTGGTATGGTAAAAAATAACTATAACTAAAATTATGACGTATCAATCAATGAGGAATAATTTAATGTGCTACAAGTATGATGCCTAATAGATTATCAAATATCATATAGGTATGATATATGAGTATGGTTAAATGTAATTGAAATATTTTGCTATGATTAATGCATGACTCCATGATGTATGAAATATGTATTTGATCATTGAATGACGATAAAATGTCTTCTAAGTGTAATGCATGAATTTTCACTAAATTTTGTTTAAGCATGATGCATAATATGACCTACGAACGATGATTAAATGTATCATACGTGCCGATCAATGAAGGATGATTAAATGGTCTATATTTATGATGTGTAGTATTAAACGGGAAAAATGATAGAATATCTTATATGTATAATGCATGATTCTTAACAATGAACGATGGTCAAATGTTCTGTAATAATGATGGATTACTTTATTGTGTACGATGTGAGTCTGGGATCAATGAATGGTAAGTAAAATTTATTTTAAGTCTTATCTTTTATTATAAAATGAAGAATTTGTGTATCTGTCTATCTGTCACTATTCAATATCTACCGCAAGCAGGGGTGTTAAATTTAAATATGATTAGCCCTTGTGCACTAGTATGTACACTTCAAAGCCTGAATATTAAAATTTTGACTAGAATTTCTTTTTAATCAATTGAAAATAAAAAATTAATGAACGCCAATGTCCTGAGAAAGACTTAATATTACATTTAATACAGTTATACAATGTAGAATATGGTAGCCCCTGCACAAAATCATGTCCCACAGGAAGCCAGCAGTTTTTAAATTTTGTTTCGCCACCTTGGCCATTCTACCCATTTCACCCAATTCACCCTTTTAACCTTATTTACTCTTTTAATACTTTAACCCTTTAAAAAGTTTATTGAATTCATTTTTAATCTTTTATCTTGTATGCTTTTTATTTTGCCCATTATAAGACTTTTTACACCATTTTAACCTTTATAGCCTATTTACACTAAAATAATCCTCCAGGACTAAACCAAGTAATTAATGTAAAAAAGTAAAAGGTGCTAAAAAGGTAAAAAGCCCAAAAAGGCTAAATAGTAAATATAATCAAAAAGAGCAATCAAACCAAAACGTAAAAATCTATTTTTTTAAATGGAACTAAATATCAAAAATATTTAGGAAAAGATTAATTCATCAAAGATAGTAAAAAGGGCAAACGCTAAATCTAGTAAAAATAAAATGCGTTTAAAGTTTAAGAGGGGTAGAAAATAAAAATCGTAAAAGATTATACAGCTGCAAAAGGGGTAAAAAGCTTATTAAATTTAAAAAAGTTAACTGCGTAAATAGCGTAAACGGGTTGGAAAATATAAAGAGGGTAAAAAGTGTCAAAGGTTAAATAGAGCACTAAGGTAAAAAAGGAAAAATGGTATAACTCTAGGGTAAACAGGGTAAAAGTGATAAAAAGATGTAGAAATTGCAAAAAAGGGCATAATGGGCAAAATGTGTAAAATGGGGTAGCCATGTAAAATAGGTAAACCAGATTAAAAGATTAAATGGGGTAGATTTGGTAGTAATATAATAAAATACCTTTGTTAGAATTTAATTACAGCTTTTTAACATACAATTAATTATGGTGTAGCACTTTTCTTTCTTTTTTATTAGTACCAACGGATTAAAGTTCAAAGAATTGGGCATAGAGAAGTTATAGCTTAATCTTAAAAATAAATGTCAAGTTTTAGAACATATTCAGAATATATCTTTATTTTAGCTTTGTGTCTCATCATCCTACCCGTGCGTTTTGTATCACAAGTCAAACCAGTAAAATATTAATTCTAAAAGATTTTATAAGTTTTGATTACTACTCTCTGTGGTTAATTTTATCTACTAAAAATAAAAAAGCTACTCTATATATTCTCCATGCCTAAAACGGGTACACATGTTAGTGTATGAATAGTGATTAGATGAGGCTTAGAAATAATACCTGGTATGATCAATGAACTATGATTAAATTTAGTGAAGTCTATTGAAATCAGTTGAAATAGTTGAGATTTGTTGAAGCCTTTTAAAGATATAGGAAGTTGATAGAAGATTAGGAGGGGACCACCTATAAGATAGATTGTCAAGGATATTAACGTTGATGAGGGATGCACCCGTCATGTATCCACATTATATTCAAGAATTAAAATTGTAACAAATAATTCAGTATTACAATTTGGGATGAGACAAGTAGTATTTAATGTATCAACACTCAAAATGGATAAATTAAATAGCTATAAAGTTAGAAAATTTGCCGTTATGAGCTCTATGTGATAATATGTGAAATTTGATAAAATGTGTTACAAGTACGATGTAGGCATAATTACTAAACGTCGTTTAGGTATAATTATCAATTGACTATAATTCAATGTATGTTTCGTGACTGTAATAAAGGCAGGATGAACAAAATGTTTAGGAAGTATGATGTAGGTAAAATTTGGTTAAAGAAATTGATTTTCATAGAAGAGCTTGGGTAAATTTTCAAGGTATGACAAGTGTATGGCTGAGAGAGCTGACCTTATTATCCCTTGAGCGGTTGCACCTAATGCGGTCGCGCGGGGTCACTTTGACCCTTACTTTTGTTGAGTCTTTTAACCCAGCTATTTTGTCATATGTTTTATTTATAAAACAATATTTTATCCAATTTGATCATGTAACGATTAATTTTTCTAAACAAATACGCATTGCGGAATAGCTTAGTGTAATAGTCTACATTTGTTTTAAATGAAAATATATTATTTTAAACTATTTAACCCTTTATAGAAAATGTATATGACTTACAAAAACAATAATGGAAAGCGAAGAATATTGCAAAAACCTACTGGAAAATTATAGTTTTCTAGTTTCAAAACATAAAAATTTATTATATAAATTAAACAAACTGTATTTTGTAGTTGACTGTCACCTTTATTAGATCAGCAGCTTCAAACATTTTCAAGACACTCCTCACGTGTGAACTTCCCATGATTCCCAAAAATGTACTTTATGGTTACAATCATGACGTATCTCTTCCTTAGAGTCAATACCACTACCTACATCACATTCATTACCACTTAAATCCTCATCCGTGTCATGAGGTAATTATCCATTTAGAAAAGAAAGAATCCACCCTTTTTTTTGTTCCTCCATTACTAAATATATAATTTAGAAAATTAATATTCAAAACAAATACAAATAAAATGTACACTAACACAAATGGTCACGTGGGGTCAAGGTGACCCAAGGAGCTATGTTCTCAACAACTGATAAGACGTAACTTAGCGGTAGCCACGCCTTTAGTTGGTGGAGAGGAAGCTAGGAAGCTACACGAAGGTAGGGGCGTAAAATATGTTTGGTGGGGGAGGTAGTATGGAAAATAAATCACGTTGGGTCATGATGACCCCGCACGACCATTCTGGAGTTAACATATGTACCAAGCATGACATCATAATTAGGGAAGGAGGGTGGAATTATTGTCTGAGCCCATTCCAAGGCATGGGGAGGTCTCTTTCTCCAATTAATAAGTGTGGTTAGAAATTATGCACAGCTGGAGGGTGAATCAATAATACATCTGCATTATTTTATAAGATGAGATTAGTAACGTATAATGCTTTATTAAAGATTAAGTAGAGGCCTTGCAGTATTTGATAAGAAGTTAATTTACCGTTATGAACTCGAGTAATCTATCCTCAAGATGTTGGGTAGCCAGGCAAGAAGATTGGTACTGATCCCTTGAGGAAAGTGCGTTAAGGATATTAACGTTTATGCAGGATGCATGAGGTTGAGAAGGTGTGCTTGTCATGCATCCGCATTATTTTCTTGGAGGATAAGTATATATAAATAGAGATTACACCTTCTTTTAATTGAGGTAATTCACATTTTTAAGGTCAAGCTGTTTAGTGTTAGGATGTCTGGAAGCCGTCAGTCACAGGATGTCAGCTCGTTCTCAAATCGTAAGTCCAATATCATGAAAAGGAGGAGGTTTGCTGTTAGGGAGGGGGTGATGAGGGTCTAAAAGGAGGGCTGTTGGTAGGAGTACATGATGAAGGAATGAAAAGTGTCAAGCTCTCTAGCTTCAGGACATTGGAAGGACGAAAAGATGAGGGTGGAGTTGGAGAGGGCAGTTCAACGTTATGGTTTCTGGGTCTGGAGGGGTTAGAGGTGGTGGATAAGTTTGAAAGGGTGGGTGTGGTGTTTTTTGCGATGTAAATTCACCGTTATGGGTCATTACATTGGAACCCCAAGACATTGTTCCGTTTTATTGATTGGAATAGTTTTGGGAGTACTCGATTGGGGATAGAATGGAAAAACATGTGGTATTACGTGGGACTAGAAGGACATGCAGGTTGGGGTGTTTAAATCGAGAAATAATTTGCAATAAAGGGTTTGTTTGATGTGTAGTGACAACTGCTAACATGAGGTTAGGCTACCTAATGTAGGGAAGTAGATTGTTGGTGAAGTGCACAAACATGTGCACAAAATGCACCTGGAAAGAGAATGGAAAATCTTTCACATCTTGGTATCACAAGCAAGAGGAAGAGAGAAAGCGTTAGGGTGCATTAGTGAGGGAGCAGTTAGGGTTGGAGATGGTAATTCACTGTTATGGGGTAACTACTTTAGGAGTATGTCTGCTGCATGCAGAGGTAAAAAATTAATAGTTTCATCAACATTCGTATGGAAACTTCTATATAGGACTCTGGGTATGGTGGAAGGAGGGTGGAGGGTGTAGATTTGAGAGGAAGTGGAAGGGATGTGGGGGGATAGAATACAGTTAAGTGGTAGAAGGAGGAAGAGGATGGAGGGTGTAGATTTGAGTGGAAGTGGAAGGGATGTGGGGGGATAGAATACAGTTAAGTGATAGAAGGAGGAAGAGGTGGAGGAGTTTTGTGGATATATTTGGCATCAAAGGGGCGTTGAGAAAGGTGGGAATATGTCAGTGCGGCCTCGGGGGTCTGGGGCGATGCTTTGATAACCGCCATATTTCTGAGCCAGATGTGACTATTCTTATCTACTATTTATTCATACTATTATATAATTATGTATTATTCTTTTAGAAAAACTTGTGCAGCACAAATATCAAACTATTCAAATGAATATAATTATTTGCAACACATTTTGGATAATGTTTATATTACTCGTAATCAATAAATATTTTAAGCTCATTCGAATTGATTAATTATTTTAATTAGCATAATAAGAGTATTTTATTTAAATTTTTGTATTAGAACTAAATCAAATAAATTGAACATACAATAATAGCTCAAACTATGTTTGAATAAAATCAAGGTTGTGTAAATCAAACTTGTCATTCTTTCTAGATGATGTTTCCCTCTTAGAAGTGCCTCTTGTTGGGGCGTGGGGTCGCCTTGCGGAGTTTGTATCGGCATCACGTCCAACACAACATTCGAATGATGTGCCTAACCGGCTAGGCGCTTCCCGACAATTTTATACCCTTCACTAAACATGGCAAACACTCAGTTCAGTGACAAAATAGAATTACAAATTAAAGATAATAAATCAATTTAAAGTAAGATCTACAAAGTGAATTTAAAAAATAGTCAACATAAACATTTTCAACCAATCAAAAAACAAATCAAATATGTAGAAATTGATTTAGTTGTAAATATAACTATTTTTACTTGAGAGTGACCACAATAAACACAATAATAAAAATTAGTAATTGTTTAGGACACTATAGTGTAATAGAGTGCTAGAGTGACTGGAAAATTGATTTAAAACACAAATCTCAATTAATAATTGTCCTCTTTTGGGTTTATGCATAAAGTTATTTTGAATAATATAGCTTTGTACAAAAAAAATGAAGTTCTCTAACATAAGCACATAAAATAACCATTAGAGGACTAATTTTAAAGTTCACAAAGCGTGATGTGTCGGTCCTGGCATCACCTCCTTTTGCCTCTAGATACGCCACAGGGTATATTAAATAACACATGATATCTTAATAGTTTATCGTCAATTGGTTTTATAAACCCTTAAAGGGCTCCAAAAATTCATTTGAAAGAAACTATAAGCAAAAATAGTAGTTACTGGTCCTGTATAAGTTAAATAGGAATATTCTGTAAGGTGTACCAAAAGTATTGTTCTGAAAGAGCTGATGTAAGCTATTATTTTCATGATTATTACGGCCTCAAACTTGTTATAAGGAGTCAATGTTTCAAAGTTCTGTTTTAAAACCTATTCAATGCTATTGTATCAACTGATGGTTGAATGTAACGATAAAGCCTGTTTTACCAATATTCATGTAGTGGCTGTGTTCCTTGTAAGCTAGCCATACAATTCGAGTTGTTTTGATAAAACAAAGTTAAAATGTGTGAAACATTTTTATAAATATCATCAAGAAATTAAATATATTTTACCTCTACAGGATTAATCTATTCGTTGGTTAAAGTGATTTATTATTATTATAAAAAATTCAATAATTGTAATAACTTTCCCCAATTTGTATTAAATCTTTTAATTTAAAAGTTTACTATGTTAATTCAAATTTATTGATCGGACCTAAAAACATTATTTTTTAAATAACTTAATTTTGAAATAAAAATAAGGAAAACTACTTAAAAGTGTAGGAAATAAATGCTTAGTTGACTCAATATTAATTTTCTAAACAATTAACAATGGCGAAGCCGTATACGGCTTCAAACGTTAATTTTTGTATCAGTATTAATTTTTTTCATAAAACAACCAACTTAAAACTAAAATATATTTATACCCAAAAATGTTCATTCAACTAGTAAAATATTATTTAAAAAAATGTTCTTCTATCTTATTTGCAATGTTGGGTAGAATTTTTAGATCTCTTTATTGGATCATCTTGGATAATGAAATTGAATTAATGGATTAATTTTAGTTTATCTGTTGAAAATGTATAATGCGTAAATCATTGAAGTATTTTTCATTCTAAGTATCCACGTTATAACATATTTGTGCCTATCTATTATTCAATACAGCTTACTTAACTTAATTGTATCCTGTATATAAACATTTAATTATCAATTATCGTCTCTTAGAAAGAGACTAAGCTCACCACATATTTTTTATTATTATTAATATCGCTAAGTGTAAATATGAATAATAATATGCTTAATGCATATAGCAAAATTTGAATTAAACCTGTTATAATTTAAAAAAATCTTTCATGTATATATTAAGAGTATATATTTTTATTTGTATGGATCTTAGGCTCACTAACTTAAATTTATGTTGTTTAACATGTCTCTATTTTAAGGTGTGGACGTAGGGAGCGCAAGAAAAGATCAGTGTTTTTGATGTTTTTATATAAAAAAAATTTTTTGTTAATATAAATCAAATATTGCTTCAGTAGAAACATAAAATTTAATTTTCTTCATAAGGTGATATCAACTTTTCTTGAATATCTGTAGATAGTGTCCACCGTGGGAAGAAAATTAAACTTTATGTTTGTACTGAAGCCATATTTGATTTATTTTGGCCAAAAAATATATTTGCTATAATAACTGTAAAAACCCTGACCTTTTCTCACGTTAATGTATACACCTATACAGCACCTATATTTGCATGTGTTCTCGAGCTATGATAGTTTATTATCATTTAAAACCCTCCAGTTGTTTTCTAATGAGATGATTGTTATGTATGTCTCCAATACAAGGTCTGTGTTTGTAAATGTGCCAATAGTTGTGTATGTCCCTGGACTCACCTCAGCTACGTAAGCTGATAGAACCGAGCCAAAGCGTCGTGGTCAGCATTACGTGCAATGATGACTTCTCAGAGGGATACATTCACATGCTTCCTTCTTAGTGATGGCCTGCAATGCATCACATCCTACACTCACAACACAAATCATAAAAATAAACATGAAAATTAGCAAAAACCAAAATAAAATAAAAAAAATTCTACCTGCCAGAATAAACAAGTGTCTTGTTATTTCATTTAAGTAAATACAAAATAAAGTTTGATAAACTATGCTATACATTCATGATACCAAAAATATACTCAAAATTAAACATAAAATGCTATAAATTTATCACGTTAGATTTTTTTAATAATCAATTGGAAACAAAGAAATAATATATCATAATGCTGTATGTTTTTGAATGTGTCGACATTGTTTTGTTTTTTTTAACTTATTTTTTTTATAAATAAACAAGTAAAGGTCTGATATCAAATATTATAATCAATATAAAAATGTTTTAGGCATATTAGAAAAATATAAAACAAATAGTTTTTTCATTTAAAGCTGAATTAAATCATATTGAAATATTGGTAATGTATTTGATCTTAAAGCTATCTTTTGTTCACTGTGTCTCACTACTTTTCCATGGTATGTATATTTAAATTCACCAATGGTGTAAGATTAAGGAAGGTATATATTTATAGGAAATATCACCTAATGTAGAGTGAGAAAGTACTTGGTGAATTCTATCCTATAAAACTCCCACCCAGCACTACTATAGCAAGTCACACTACATTAGATTCATGGTTAATCCATCACTGCAGCCATGGAATTGTGGTTTTAAATTCAATTTCCAATTTTGTAAATATATAAGATAACATTTTATTAAGAAGCGTGAAAGTATTGATTCCCGTTCAGTACTTTAGTAGATGGTAGAAAATAACTGGTTGATGATAGAGGAATAGAAGGTCATCCTGGCCTGTGAATGACTGAATTATGTTAACATTGAACACAATGTCACAGAAGGTCCTGACCTGGGAATTACTGAATTATGTTAACATTTAACACAATGCCACAGAAGGTCCTGACCTGGGAATTACTGAATTATGTTAACATTTAACACAATTTCAAGGAGGTCCTGGCCTGGGAATTACTGAATTATGTTAACATTAAACACAATGCCACAGAAGGTCCTGACCTGGGAATTACCGAATTTATGATATCATGAATTCAATTTGTACAACTACATTAGGTTAAATAATTGTTATATTTTTGCCAAATTTTGAACATGAACTATTTACTGAAGTCAGAAGGATTTAAGATGCATTGACTATTACTCGTATTTTTTAAATACTAGAATACAAAATAATTTCAGGATATTTATTAAAATTTTAAATATTATATTTTTTTGTGTAGAATTGCTTTTTAAAATAGAATACATTACAAACCAAGAAAAGTATGAGATGCTAATAAATATTTTAAGAGATTGAAGCAAATTGTTAATATAAAGGAAGTTGGTTTCAATATATACTTACAGATAAATTATTTAATTTTAAAATTTAGAAAGAACTAAAATATGTAATGTATTTACAAAATATGTAGTTTTGTTCTATCGCGTTGGGATTTTTAAGACTTATTAATAAAGTAAAACACAATTTTTACACTTGTGGCTTAGATTACCAGAGGTGCAGATGAAAATATAATTAATTTTGAAAGGGTGTAGTAAAAAGAGTGAAATTATCCATGGTTTTATAACTCTATTTTAATAAAAGGGTTGAACCATATTGTAAAATAAAATACTATGTTTTTTAAACCAAATTTTAGAGGAACTCTACTACACAAAGTTGTTCCTACAATTTACACCTTTACAATAAATTGATAGAAAACTAAAAAATAGTTGATGATTCAGTATTGTTAACATGATTAGTTTCTGCAAACAAGAGAGAGAACCATTGATCAATAAAATGTAGCATTAATCACCTATTGTAGCCTTTATTCGCGGTACTAAACTACTTGTGATGTTGGTGACGTCATCTCCAAACCACGCAAGTGTAGTGTTGGTGGATTGACGAAGGAGAGTCGTGCTGACTAGAGGGACAAGATAGCAGATTTCCCGCCTTGGGACAGAAGTTGTTGGTGGCCGTGTGGGAGGGAAGGCAACTTGATGTATGTACAACGCGGCAACGATAAATAAACCTGAAAGAACTAAAGGATCATTTGTGTCTTTTCTTGGTAATCCATACATCTGGTCAGCGTGAAAGCACATCACCAGGTTGAGGTGGTTCATCAGGCAAGGTGTTGCATCTGGGACTATGTGGTTCATGTGTGGAGCACACAATATATGTTAGCAGAGTGTATACTGTTGTTGAGGGTCACCCGAAACAAACACTTCAGGAAGTCCAAGAGGAGCCTGCCAAGTCCTAACCAGTGGTTCTATTTGACGCACCAAGGAAGTGGTGTGTTGCCGGGCGTGGGGATCGTGTCATCACAACTTCATGCCATAAATTGCTGAAAGATGACTTCAGGAGGTCCAATGAACGTGGTTCCATTTGACGCGCCAAGGAAGTGGCGTGTTGCCAGCCGTGGGGATCGTGTTATCACGACTTCATGCCATAAATTGCTGAAAGATGACTTCAGGAGCTCCAATGAACGTGGTTCCATTTGACGCGCGAGGGGATCGTGTCATCACGACTTCATTCCATAATTTTTTGTATTTAAATTATTTTCCTGAGGGATATGAAGATTAGCTAGAAGAACAGTTGTTTTCCAGAGTGCAGGGATCGAGCAAGAAGGTTGTAGAATATTTCATAGAAATACAAATTTTTATTCGTTGTTGGGGTGAATTATAAGGACAGAAGGAAATAGACCAAATCTGGAAAGTATACGTCTAGATATAAAGTTGAACATTTCGCGAAACCGATTTAAGAATTTTGGCATACATGGCCATGCACTTCAAGCAAGCTTACGGAAACATTCAGAAGTATAGTCTGTGTTAATAATGTAGACTTCGAGTTCCCGATCTAAGGGCTTCATCTAATAGACCATCGGAATTTGGTGCATGGAGATAGTAGTCAACAAGGGACAGAGAGAAGTGTCCAGGGAACGCTGTCCAGCAGAGAATGGAGACTGGTGACATTTGGTGCATGGAGATAGCAGACAACAAGGGACAGAGAGAAGTATCCAGGGAACGCTTTCCAGCAGAGAATAGAGACTGGGGACATTTGGTGCATGGAGATAGCAGACAACAAGGGACAGAGAGAAGTATCCAGGGAACGCTGTCCAGCAGAGAATGGAGACTGGTGACATTTGGTTCATGGAGATAGCAGACAACAAGGGATAGAGAGAAGTATCCAGGGAACGAGAGAATAGAGACTGGGGACATTTGGTACATGGAGATAGTAGTCAATAAGGGACAGAGGAAAGTATCCAGGGAACGCTGTCCAACAGAGAATGGAGACTGGTGACATTTGGTGCATGGAGATAGTAGACAACAAGGGATAGAGAGAAGTATCAAGGGATAGAGAGAATGGAGACTGGTGACATTTGGTGCATGGAGATTGTAGTCAACAAGGGAGAGAGGAAGGTATCCAGGGAACGCTGTCCAGCAGAGAATGGAAACTGGTAACATTTGGTTTCAAGCCAGTTGGTCATTAGGCCATCATGCAGTGGTAGTTTCGATCACGTGTGTCTAAACGAAGTGCGAGTCCAAGTCGCCTCAACATAAAAAAAAGAGGGGACGTGGCTTGTTTACCAAAGCCGTGCCTAGGTTTGTTAGGTCAAGTAGATTTAACGCCAGTGATATAGTAGTGTTTTCAAGTGCTCAATTGGGTGGTGTAACCAATTAATTTTAAGGGTATGGAAGTCTTAGGTCTCATAGACACGGGAGTGTTTAACAACGCCATCTCACTCGATTTTTATGAGAAACTGAAAAAAAAAGAAATTGCTACCAGAGAAGGTCAGGAGAGAATGCATCACCGCGGATGGTAGCGTAATCAAGGTGAAAAATCAGGGAAATCTGCATGCATGTCAAAATTGTGGGCTTATCTTGGCTCCCAGGGTTTGTGGTCTGACAGTGAAGGTCGTTTTAAGGAAGAGCATCATTTTGATATCTAGCATGAAAATAATGACGCATTGGGATTGTATAAGTTTCCCGTTTGATGAGAGAAAATAAGTTAAATTAAGCAATTTCGGGGAAAGAGCATTTCTTTAAAATTAGTCAACAGGAGTTGCAATAACTTTGGAACCAATGTGAAGGAATATCCCAACGTTTTGACCAAGGATTTGGGCAAAACAAATGTAATGTGATTACCCCTGAGATAATAATGGAGGACACTACAAGCTATAGCAGTGTTCAACTCCTGGATTGAATATTGTGAGTTAGACTGGGTGCCGTGCGATGCTCGGTTAGCCCTACAGCTCTTCGACATTTTTTGTGTCCCGGGAAGTGAAGGATCCACGGTTGGTAGTGGACTTCTGTAAGCTTAATCAAAATATAAAATATGAGTGTAACCGGTTGTCTACCATTGAAATGGCGTTCCAACACATGGACTGGGCCAAGGAGTACACTCCGGTTGTTTTAGTATGACTTACTACGAGATTACTCTTTAGGAGAGGTGTAAGCCTTACACAGCTTTGGGACTCAATATGGGATGATGGAGTTTAACTACCTTCCTTTTGGGCTCACCACTGGAAGTCAAACTATAATTAGTAGAGTTAGCCATCATTTTTTTTGTTGATATACAGTATAAATATGTCTTAATTTATCCATACGATATGGTAGTGTATCCTAATAGCTTGGCAGAGGATGAGATTCACTTAAGAGAAGCGTTGAGTAGGCTGAGAGCAGACAATTTGAGAATCAACCCTCTTAAATTTAAGCTGACTGTGCCCCAGATAGATAATATCGGTCATGTGGTCTCGCGAGAAGAAGTACGAGTGAACTAGGAAAATACCCAAGCTGTGAGGGAATTCCCCGCGTCAAACAGTGCCAAACAACATTTTTAGGCATGGTGGGATTTTTCGGGAGGTTCATAGATTTTTGGTTTGTATGAGTTAAAGGAAAAAAGTGCTTGTGTTGTCCCGGGTCTGCTTTGGCTTTAAATTCCCTAACAGAATTGTTGACTAGCCCAGACGTTCTCAAGGATGGTGGATTTTAATAGGAAACTTATTCTACGTACTGACGCATCTTCTTCTGGTCTATGTGCGGTATTGAGTCAAGAACACGAGGGGGTGTAGCGTCCTGGGGCTTATTCAAGCCGCTCTATTCATCCTCACTAACGCAACTAGGACTTCGGAGTAGTATTTGGAACACTCAAAGTTTCAGTTAAAACTGACAATGGGGCATTGTCGCGGCTATTTAGTCATTCGGGATAGTTGGAAAATATTTATAGGGGCAATGTGCAGTTAAACTTTTTCTCCTTACAATTCACCATCTCCCACCCTCCTGGTAAGGAGAACAGTGAGGCTGATGGACTCATACCTATGTTCAAGGAGAGCACGCTGGAGGGGCTGTCTGGGCCCGCAAATTTATTGCCCACATTTCAGGATATAGAGGAAATTTTCTCACATGTCCAGTGAGGAAGAATGAAAGACTACCACGCTTAGTTCACCCAACAGGGATTCTAGACCCAACTTCTCCGTCATTGTAAGACCAGTATTCTGCTAGAGTGAGGCTCTAAAACATTTAGTCCTCGATACTGGTTACTTATCCCTTTATTCGGAAACTTGTAACCACTATTTTTTCCATTTTCCATTTTATATTAATATCCGTATATCAACTTTAATGAAGGAATAAGGAAGCAAGGTGTTCTTTGACTTGTGACCAATTCCAACAAAGCATTGTAAGGTTCAAAAACACTTTATTTCCCTACCTCTCCGTAGTCCAGATTAGAGTAATATCATACAAGATTGTTAAGATGGGGTGCTAGTGAGCGTGAGTTTAGGGCAGTATTTTCGAAGTTTTTATAGCATAAACATTAATTTGGCCAAAATAAATCAAATATTTCTTCTATAGAATCATAGAGTTTAGTTTTCCGCACATGCTAATCTCAACAGTTCTTTAATATCTGTCAAGGGTGTCCTGGAATTTAGTGACAACTTTTTCTCTGCATTTAAAAAGTTTGTCACCAAATGCCGCTATGCTCATGAGAGATATTCAAGAACTCTTGAGATTAGCATGTGCAGAAAGCTAAACTCTATGTTTCTATAGAAGAAATATTTGATTTATTTTTGCCAAAAAATGTTTATGCTATAAAAACTGCAAAATTAATGCAATAAACTGGCGCTCACTAGCACCCCCCCTTAAGGTGTTAAATTCGTACCTTACCATTTTCTGCACCCCTCTAAGAGCCACAACTAAGATAATTCAACTTAACCGAGATTCAAACCAGCAACTGACATGGTTGATCATATCAATTTAGAGTTCTAGACACCACATGCCACCTAGAGTATACTAATATTACTGTATCTATAATTTACTTAGTCCTTGGTCTCTTATTGTATAGTTCTATTGCCTGTTTTATCACACTTGATAATCTCTGGATCACATCTAAAGCTGGACATTTTTTTCCAAATGCCACTAAGTTGGTAAAAAAAATCGAATTAATGAATAATAAGAGTAGTACACTACTGCATTAATATAATAATTAGATTAGTATTGTTCAGTACTCAATACTTTATGAATGGCGTACTGTGCATACATTCATAAAAAAAATATAATAGAGAATAATGCCTCTATACTCAGAGGATCGAATCGGCTTAAATCTTAAGCTCGAGAACAGTAACTTATTAAATAAGATGATGCAAAAACTATTTTACAGTCAATTAAACATGCATCATTGCTATGACCAAACATGCATATGTTATCAAAATATTGATTTATATCAAGCAAATTAATTAAAAATACTCTGTCTGGAAACTCGAAAAGATTAAATGAAACCAAACATAATATTTATATCATAAAGACGAAAATATCACCAGTGATAAAACATGGGGAACATACTTTAAGCTGCACTTGTTTTGTTGTGATGTAATAAATATCCAACTATCTTTAATACATTTTAACAACTTACGGAATCGTATCCAAACCATTCTGATCGAAGAGTTAACATACGAGAAGTGGTATGGTAGGAAACACACGTGATTAATCTCAACCACGCAGAATGGGAGATTGATATCCTCAGGAAAGGATTAATGAAAGAATGGGCTCCCAGTTGTTACAGATATTCATCATTGTTATGTATATCAACATTTGTTCTACACGCTGAAAGATGTACCTGACTATAATTTTACCCCGTTAATTACTTCTCGCTTGAAAACTATTAACATTAATAATGTCTAATACTTTCTTGATAATTTCAGATGATTAATTAGTTTAAGGAAGTAGAATTTCAGAATAATTATAATAGTTTATTGTCACATTTTTATTTTATTGTTAATGAATATTGTTATCATAATAAATTAATCAAGTTTGCGTAAGCCTTAAAAGGTGTTAGATTATAATATTTGTTAAAGTTTAAACTATCATATAGGTTTTGTTATTTATTTATTGTACAATTTATAATAATTAAATAATAAGATATATTTTCAACTTGGACAAATATTATAACCTAACAATTTTTTTACGTAAACTTGATTACTTTATTCTGATAACAATATTTTACATTAATATTTAATTATTTTGAATTTCTTCTTTCTTAAAATGATTTATTATTTAAAATTAACAAGAACGAATTAAATTAAATTAATATTAGTAATTTTCAAGATAGTAGGAATGAAAGAGAAAAAATATACTCCGGTAGAGCTTATAGCATATATGACGATTGTTGATACATACCAATAAAGAGCAGGCTGTAATCCAAGCTGATGTTTAATAGCATATAAGATTAATTATAGCCTAGAAGTATCTGAATATCTGAAAGAAAACACAATTTTTAAGAGCTAACATGAAGATGCAATTTTTCATGCAAGCTAAATCATGCAAATATGGAAGTCAACATTTTAAAAATACTCAATAATGCAGAAACTATTACTATCAATACTGCTAAGGAATAAATCATCATAAAGGTTTCATTAATAGTTTAAAATTGTATAAAATCCTTGTCAAATAAAATATACAATTAATCAAACCATGCACAAACTGTATGATAAAATTTGACTTTATATATATAATTAATAAATGTTTGGTTAGAGTATTTCTGAGGGAGTGGATCAAAGGAAAAAAAACTCCTTTTCAACTATCTAATTTATTAAATTACTATTGAGTGAAAGAAACTCTATATAACGCGATGTCATTTTCACAATAAATAATAAGACACAATCCTACAATTTTCTCATGTAGAATATTATAGATTAGAACAACAAAAACTAATAATTTAAAATAACTTTTCATTAAAATACTCCTGGGTAGGTTTACCCCGAAAATAAAACATACATATCAGCTTGATAATCATAATAAACACTACTTATATATGAATTCAATCAAAATTGTCTAAACATATAAAATATAAAAATTTTAAAACATTTTATTTACTAAATTACTCTCAAAATATGTATATTTGTAAAAATAAAAATAAATCTTACTAATCATGTAAAACAGATACACAATTTGAAATAAATCTTAAAGCTCATTAAAAAAAATCCTATTTTCTGAAATAATTTAGAACTAAGCTTCCGGTACCATAAAATTTATTTATTTTCTTAGAGATCTACATAAATTAATATTTATTATGTAAAATATTCTCCATAAACCTAATTTAAATAAAATTATTAAATCTAATTTAAATAATAATAGTTGGAAATACAGTAATTAAAACATTATACTTAATTTTAGGGTTTATGTAGACATAAAAATAAATATTTTGATAAATGACAATATAATATATAAATATCCAGTTTGAACAAAACCCATCTATCTATTTGGGCCCACAGTCATACAATGGAGCTACGCAGGCTCGTTCATTGCTATGGGTAGTTATTTATTACTCATTGATTAAAAGTAAAGTCTATAATGGACGTTTGAGATCGTCAGCTAGTTGTGGGATAAGATCGAACTGTTGGTCAGCATTAAAACCCGACAATGTGTCCACGAGGCTTAGGTTAAAAATAGTTGTCATGACTTGGTTACAGGATTGGCTTGAATAGCATAGAGTATTGGTGCATCAAGCAGAATGTTTCTAGTTCAATTAGCATATTCATCTATAGTTAACAAAATATTAATAAATAACCATAATTGTTATGAGAGGAATTATTTATTTCAACAAATTTTATATTTTGAAAAAAATATTCTTAAGTCCTATTCATAATAATGATTTTATATTAATAAACAACCAAGTAAAACTGTGTTTGCGTAAATGATTCTTACAGAAGTTTTCAATGTAAACTGGTCGTTTATACTTTTGAGATACATAATAAAATAAAGGTATCATTTCAATAAACATAAAATGTTTGATATTTGATTGATATTATTATAATATTATCTACTACCACGTCTATAGCTATAGGTAGAGCCGTATTATAAAGCACTTAGAATGACAACAGGTCTTAGATGTAAAGATACTAGCATGCAGGGAGGAAATTGATGTCATTCGAATGTGCTTTATACTCTAGTTTGTAAAAATAAACTTCATATTTTCCATAAGTTGGATAGAGAGTTCACCAAATGTACATTATTATGAAGACTAAACCAATTATATTCAATATTAATTGTTATCATAGAAATCCGATGTATATTTTTATGAATGAACATAAACTTTTAATATTTTCATCCGAGCTCTGTAGAAATCCGAATAATTCATTTCTTGTCTTTTCATTAACCTTGTATAAGCTAAAACTTATTTTGTATTTATAATAGTTGTAGATTTTCAAAAAACCTGTATTTTTCGTTTAACTTATTAACATTAGTTATTTTATTCTTGATGTTTAAAGTGAGTCAGCCATCTGTATCAGTTGAAAAGAGAGAAAAAAGTAAAAAAATTGTTATTTACCATTTATTCACCTCATCAGCGTTAGACCTACTAGTAGATATTTTATTAATGGGTTAAAGTTTTATATATATCAGTAAGCGCTTTGAAAGAGGATGGAAATCCCAAAACATTTGTACTTGCTGGTGTTGACTATAAAACTAATGATATCCTCGATAATGTAAATACATTTATTCTTTAATACCATATTTTTTCTACTTGGTACAACCATAATATAGTTATATTTGATTGAAACACACTTGTATTACTATATTATTATGAACGTATTTAATAATCATCCTTTATATGACTATTATTGTGACTTTCAATCCCTCACCATGAAGTATGTGCGTTAACCAAACCATCTTTTCACGCAAAGTGTATTCAGCAGAGACTATCAGCCGATTCTAGGGTAATACATAATTAGAGACATCTGATTTAGTCACGTGAGTAAGTATAAGGACGGTTATAGTGTATTGAGTTGGCCTGCCTGTAAGTAGTGGAATGCTTGATGTTTCTCTTTGAATACAAGATGAAGGATCTATTGCCGGAATGCTGTTGACCACTGGGACAGAGCTAGGGAACTATCAATATTAGGGCGGTGATGTATAGCTGACCAGTTGCTCCTCCATGTATTAACACCTGTTGTGTTAATAGAGAGAGATGCAAAGGAACACGACAAATAACTCCTACTCGGGAGTGTGAAGCGAGGGCGACATCTCGGGAGTGCAAACCAAGGCAAAAAGATTGAAGGGATGACTAATTATAGCTAACAAGGGGGCAAGAAGGGACAAATATAAATACTTTAGGGCTCAAGGCTGATGTCATGGTCTCATCATGGATGCTAATTAACATAAACTAGGGGAGTGACTAAGATGGAAGGACGATCACTCGCTAATAATGTCCCAATAGGTATCAGAATTACACACAACTATAATCCTAAAGTTGGTTTTAGTTGTTCTGCTCGATAGCATGTATACTAAGTACAAGTAAGCTAAATTATTACTAGAACTACAAGGCATAATTTGGCTATGGCATAATACCTACGAAACTATGATTAGCTCTCATCATTTAAGATCTACATATATTTGTTAAATAAGTTAATATTAAATTTTCTAAATTTGTTTAATTTAATAATATGCTTTACATATTTAGGCAAAGTTTTAAGGAGAGCCTTAATTGAGAGGATGCGTGAAAAAAACTGCGGACAAGGTTTGGGGTGTGCAATTTGGTTTCATGTCAGATAAAGATTGAATAGAACAGATATTATTTGCATTGTAACAAGTAATTGGTAAATATATGGCAGTAAGGAAGAAGGTGTATTGTGCATTTGTTGATCTGGAGAAAGCGTACGACTGGGTGAGTAGTTGTATTCTATGGGATGCTCTGGGAGAGAATGGTGTAGATGAATGGTTAGTAAATAATTATGGCGGTGTATGATGGAAGAAAAACGTGCGTTAGCGTGGATGGAGCTTTGAGCGAATGGTTTGACATTGAACAGGATGTTAGACAAGGTTGTGTTTTGTCCCCATGGTTGTTTAATGTGTTCATGTATAATTGTACAAGGGATGCTTGTGAGGACGAGGTTGGTGTACAAATGAACAATATGAATGTGAGAGTGTTGTTATATGTAGATGATGCCGTATTAATGGCTGAGAGTGAAATAACTTGTGGAATGCATTAAATCGTTTGTATGGGGTGACAGGAAGAATTAATCTTCCTATACGCGTCTCCAAAATTAAGATGATAGTTTATGATAAGAATCGACTAGTAAGTGATTGTCAGTTCAATATAAATGGAAAACTCAGAAAAAATGAATGATTTTTATGTATTTTGTATGATGTTTTGTAAAAATGGAAGGATAGGTGGTTAAATCGACTTCTTTATCGATTCCAAAAAAATTGGCTGTACACATCTTTTAATAGTGTCACATATTTTAATAGTGTCACATCTTTTGGTTCAACTTGACTCAGAGTGGAATCAAAAGTTTTATTTGTGATAAGTTTTATTATGTGTCTGCAAACAAATATTCCTTCGTTTATCTTTACCTCACTCAAGCGAGGTAGTTTCGGCTACAGATATAAACCAAATAGAGGAACATTCTTTTCAATGACTTGGACAAAACTCTTTACTAAATAAAGTTTAATATGATGATGTAGTAAGATTGCTTACACAACATCAACTATTGGATGGCGAACAAATAAATTCATAAGGATCAGTTTTAGAAGTTTTTTTCCAGTGTTTCAATGAGTTGTCCTTAACTTGTATATACCATCCTAACTGTATGACTAACAAGACTGCCATAAATTTAAGTTACCAAATATGTTCCAACGTTAAATGTAATCGTTAATTTTGCTCAGTAGATTTTTCATGTCTTTATAGGCTTACTTCCTGTGCACCACGCATGAAATTGGTATGGGTTGTTGTCGGAAAAAAAACTTTTATACTATGCTTCGATAAACCAATAAAAATTAATAACTTAATAGTTATTTTGATTTTGTCCAACTGCAGCCATGACCTTTTCAATATATCTGCAATAAATAAAACAACCACCTAAATTAAAATAATGATCAATAACTATTTGCCAATAATAATCATCATCATCTACTGTTTCCAGCCTGTGACCAGGTCAGTTTATTAAATTACTCCATCTTCCTCTATCCTTTCACGGCTCTTCCTCTTTTAATTTATTCCATTCTTTTCCTCTAGCTCGCACCCTTTCTGTTATCTGTGCCTCTCATGTATTTCTTGGCCTCCTAGTGGTCTTTTTTCTGCACACTTCATTTCTAAAATTTTCATTGGCACCTTCTCTTTTTCCATCCTCATTACATGCCCATACTATCTCATTCTTGCTTCCTCTACTACCTCATGTATTCCTTGTACCCCCACTCTTTCTCGGATAACTTCATTCCTAATCTTGTTTCTCCTCGTGACAGCTAACATGCTGCTCAAAAACTTCATTTACATGTCCTCCACTTTCCTAGTCTCTCTCAAATTGATTGTCCATGTTTCTGTTGCATATGTGACAATAGGTATAAAGCACGCCCTGTACAACTCTTACTTACACTTCAAGGGCACTTTTATTCTCCATTGCAGGTCTTTTACATAGTTATAGAACAATCCTTCCTCTTATCCTCTTCTCATTAAATCCTTTCTACTCCAACATTTCACCTCAATCAAGCTTCCAAGATATTTTATTTTCTGTAATTTTCTCAGTTCTACTCCATCCAGCCTTGTAGCTTTATTAGGCCTTAACCCTATTTCTTGTCATTACCATCCCTTCCCACTTTGCCAGGCAAATTTAATTCCACACTTATTCACTTCCTCATTCTATTCCCCTAACTGTTCCTGTACCTCCTCTTCCTTCTCCCCCCATTTCATCAAGTCATTAGCAAACATCATGGCTTTCATTCTTTCCTTCCCGAGTTTTCCTGCTGCTTTATTCATCCCGATTTCCATTACCATTACAGATAGTATTGGTTGATGTTGTTATTGTTGTTGTTGTGGCTAATAACGAAAGATTGAATATCTTTACTATCCTGCAATCGTGACCTCTATAGTAGATATTGTATTCAGCTGGACTCTAGGATAATTTAAAGCTCCTTACCAGGACACTGAGCTTCCTATGAGTATGATTCAATACAGAAGGCTTAAGGTCTGGATTGCTGAAGTAATTTTTTTTATGGGAATTGGCGCGCTATAATTGATGTCATCATTTTTCAGGTGCTTTGTTAACTTTCATGTATTGACTCTAATGCACTAGTCTTTTGGGAGAAAGCAGCTATAAATATTGTATTATGATGCTTAGATTTCAAGGAGATTCCAGATATCTTTGTTAAGCTGAGGAAAGAGTCAATAAAAATAAATTTTTTGATCTCAGCAAACTGTTTGAACCACATATACTATATTATTCATAAAATATTTCAACCAAATACACTTCAAAGGCAACGTGTGGCCAAAAATTTATTCTGGGCACTTATTTTGTACCAAAATAACGCTTAAATCTTATCTTAATTAATTGTGATAATCTTACAGCTAGATTTTAACACTACGCATCTGTCAAAAACCTTTAAATCATTTTTAAAATTCAAGAGTATATTGAGGCTCAGCACTCATTCAACCATTGAGGTAGGCACATTTAAGTGTTGAAAAGAAAGAGTTGCTATAGTAAAGCATCTGCCATTTGATGATAAGGATATAAGCGATATGATTCCACTGATACTGTTCAATGGCAGAGATATGCATTGTCTAAGCGTGTGGACTAGGTGTAACAAGGGTGTGTCTATGTTTTATGCCCACCTCCTTTAAGAGGGAACTAAGCTGCACGACAGTTTTGTGCCAGAGGGAAAATGCCGCCAGCGATCAGCGGTAAGATGAGGGTATATTTCTTATGTAAAGGTTCCGGCTATGCTCCAAGAATACTGTCTTCACCTTGATCACCCCCAGCCTCCCTTTGATCCAGACCTTGTTAGACAGATTGACCATCCTCTTCCCTATTGAGCTCACCACTCCCAGCCTCCTGCCCTTCCACCTGAGGTGAACATCGAACGTCCCGACCAAAGTGGACTACAAAGATGATGAAACTCAATCCAGGTATAATATATCCATCCATGCGAATTCCTACTGATAGCACTGAGTATTATATCCAACGCAATAATCCTAAGGAGGCACAATACTTTGGTAGATAGGCCTTAGACAATAAATGTTGTTGTATTCCTATAGAAATTAATCATGCAAATATATTTTGATAAAGTGAATAATATAGAATGAGCACAATAATGTATCCACCCTAATTTTGAAATATTAGCTATGCACCCTCTCCTCATGTATTCCATATTCAACAACTCTGTGAGAACGTCGGTGTGACAAAATAAAATTGATCATAGTCCTGTGATGAGTAAAAATATAAGAATGAAATTATTAAAATAATAAACATTTTGGTAAAGAATATATTGTACCTACCCTTTCCTAAGTATGAGACCCAATGAAGAAATTGAATTATACAAACATCTGTTACATTAGCAAAGTGTAAATACATCTATGTAATAAATTAATTAAAACAAAGTCTATAGTAATCCGCCAGTTTAGTGAAAAAAACAAACCAAAAAATGTGAACAGCATAAATCTGATAGCACTATTGATGAACTTGCTCAAGCATGTTCCTATTTATAGAATCTAATATAGAGAATTACAACAGTGAGCCCTCAAATAACAATCGAAAGAGGGGGTCAATGGGCTGGAATGCTTATAACATATAACAAGACTCTGCGTTGGGTAGAAAACCCCTGAGCTACGTTGAGAAACAGACCTACACAGCATGAAAGATTGATATTTGGCCTATAAATGCAATAATATAGAGTGCATTGTTACAGAAACAGTGAGAAAAGAGAAATATCTCTGTCCGCTAACGAGCATAACAAAAAATTTCAATTTCAAAGTGCTACATAAAGATATATATCTATATATGTTTGCTTATAGCTTAAAAACTATCGGTGTTATTAAAATATATATCAATCAAAAGCTTTTTATTTATAATAGCACTACAGCTCTACAATGATAAGTTTTTTGTATTTTAAAGAATTGTGTAACTGCGGTTAAATTCCTATAGATTGTACAATGTACAGACTTGTATAATAATAATGCAGATTTTTTCCAAATCTGGCAAGGAATGTGACATTGAGGGGAGCCAGATGACCATTAGGGTAAAAAAAAATCTACTTTCAGGTTTTAAGTTAATATTATTTTATAGGGCTTTAAGAATAATTTAGGACAAAGTCCAAGCAATTTTATTAAGTATAACCTATTTTAAGGGCATTTCTGGTGTTAAGGTGGGGTGGAAAAGGATACGAGGAAAATCCCGTGTTTTTGCACTTTTAATGGCAAAACATATTTTTGGCTAAAATAAATCAAATATAGCGACTGTAGAAACAGAGAATTTTCTTCACATGTTTCAATCAATAGTTTCTGAATATACATCATGAGC
This sequence comes from Timema bartmani, assembly GCA_902151455.1. Lineage (NCBI taxonomy): Eukaryota > Metazoa > Arthropoda > Insecta > Phasmatodea > Timematidae > Timema > Timema bartmani. The sequence goes on from CABFWB010004248.1 coordinate 49,770, forward strand.
ATAGTGGTATTAGATGAGAAACTTTTTAAATCAAAAGAAAAATTATCATTCAGCTCCAGAACACCCTTGACAGATATTTAAGATATTTTGAGGCCATCATTTGAAGAAAATTAAATTAAGTGTTTGTACTAGAGCAATATTTCATTTATTTTGGCCAAAACAAGTTTTTCCATAAAAATTGCAAAAGGACTGGTTTTTTCTCACATCCCTTTGCATCCCATCTCAAGTGCATATAACATTTTTATGGGCATTTTTTGACAGAGTTCATTGCTAAATGGAAACAAGCTGCGAAAAGTGTATACGGTATAATATAAATGGCTAGCCCTCCTGCTTCTAAATATTGAAATGAACTTCTTTATAGTGCCACTAAGGAAGTGTGTGCAGAGCCTATGAGTCAAACAGCAGAAGAGACTGCACAGGAAAATGATGGTGGCTAAGATATTACTATGGCATTTGATGGGTCTTTACAAAGGCAAGGCCATGCCTATCTAAATGCCGTGGCAACCATCATAAGTGTAAATACCGTCAAAGCTCTTGATGTAAGGGTACTAACAATATTTTGTAGGTACAAAATCATAACAAAGCGAACAAGACGTTGATTGTGAAGCCACAGGGATCATTGGTTGTATTGATGTACAAGTAGTGGTCAATATATTTCAGGCTTCTCAAGCTCTGTAACACATCTGCTATAAATATTAACTTAGGGATGACGATAGTTCTTCCTTTCAAACTGTTTCGGGAGTGCAAACATATGGCCCAGATTTTTTTATGGAGAAATTAGAGTGGTTGTGGGCCATGTGCATAAACGTAAGGGCACGTGCATAAGAAAATTTAAAAGAAAAAGGCAGGAACAAAATTTTCAGATGGTTCAACTATCACAGGTCGTGAACGCCTAACAAATCCATCTATAAATGAGATAAAGAACTATTATATACTTACTATTCTCATAAATGTTTCTTTTTCTTTCATAAGTAATTTATTTAATTTCACACATAATACATTGATAAATTTTTAAATTAATAAAGAAACATAAATGAAATCATAACACACACCAACCCCTTTGGGTTCTCGAATGATACATACAATATGGTAATAAATAAAAGTTTTTCTTATATTGTCTATCCCCGAATTGGGGTTTAGTGTCCATTTAAGTGGGGGGGAGGGGGGGATGGATCCAGTTAAGACGGGATCAAGAAACCGACAAGTTAATACATTATGAAACAATTGCTCAACAACGGAACTATAAACAGAAGATAAATATGGAAAATAAAGTATTATATTTGAAATATAATAAAATTATATACTGGGTTTTCAAAAGTTCAAATTCATTGTTTGTTTGTTGCTAGAGTTTTTACGTTATGTTACGTGAATCCTGATCACACTCTTTTTAATTTAAGTTAACGCTAATTTACGTGAATATCAAGTTGAGCGTGATCCCGACATCATCTACTGCAGTGCTATCTACGTTGGTGGACGAATGTTTAAGACAATAGGCAGAATCCCTGGCGAAGGGTCGATCGGGGTTTGAATCTCAGTNTATATCTGTATCTAGGTAGATAGGAAAAGACGGGAGCGGAGTAGAGAAGGATGGACATCACACAGAGCAGAAAAAGTCTGGTCATGGAGGAGATAAAGCCGATTTTAAGAGTTTTTGTTAGCCCAGAACTCCTTAGAAAATGTTTATATGGCGGGACCCAAATCCCAATGAATCATCGAGTAGTATAATTTGATCGCAGACTCTAAACTCAACGTTTGTGATGGAATACTACCCAGAGTTTGGATTACATGAAGCTGTAGCTAGATTTAGTAAAGGAAACAAAGTCAATATGAATTTTATAAAAACAAGCATTTTTTCTGGGATAAACTGTGTCAAAATCATGAAAAAATGGATGAACTAAGAACTAAGAAAACGGAACAAGCAAACCAATATATTGGAAAAAGTTTAGCTGGAAGACCAGCCTCTCTTTAAATAAAAAATAGACCTGCGAGGTATTCAACTTCTTCTAGAAATAAAGTATAGACAACCTTTTGAGAGGCAAAATGAGATATCTATACAAGTGTACACTGCTAAGTTTGAAGATAGTGAGACCTATATCGATATTGTATCAAATTGTGCTGATGGAAATTAAAATTATTATTATGCCATTTCGCGTTCGTTCAGACATGATACGGTTTATAGCAAGGATATTTATAATTTCAGTGTGATAAAGAGCTTATCTAGTTTATTAAGCTCATAAATTCAACGCCTGAGAAAAGCAAATATTTCAGCTAACGATGTATATTTATTGAATTAGATCAAGCTTGAGAAACATAAACAAAGCTGTATCAATCTCTCAGACATCCTGAGAACATTTCCAAAAAAGATACGATTGGATACTCTCGTTTGGACAAAATAGGCAGCAGGAACAAACAGGCTTCATTTTGTATGTAGATATTGAAATTCTCTTCATCCTCATTGAAACGTATGACCCTGGCAGATAAATTCCTATACATAGAGTATTCAGAGACATATTAACTATTCAACAGGTGTTTGTTTACTAGGTGATTGTGTTTATAATCTTTTGGAATATAAGTATTTTACAGTCAGAGAATATATCGACCGATAAATTAGTATAATAGCTTGTATATATAGCTAAACGTGATTTTGAGATGTAGAGCAAGGTTGAACCGATGCACCCCTAACTTCTTTCAAAGAGGAAGATTCAACATTACGAGGCATTGTCATATACATAAGAAACATTAAGAGGGAACAAGGTGACCTGGTGGTCTAGGGGTAAGGTGTCAGACTTCTGTGCTGAGGGTCCGGGGTTCAAACCTCGGTCCCGGTACAGATTTGTCTGATTGCCGAACCCTTCCTTCACCTCTGACAAGACGTGTATTAATCACAACTTGTGAATGTGAGGAATGCCAGGCCTCCACCGTGGTTCGGATTCCACGTTAAACTGTAGGTCCTCCATTTCATCTCGCAATCACCCTACCATTGCACATTAGCGTAAGTGCGTATAACCCGAACGGGTAGTAAGACGTGGTGCTAATAATAATAATAATAAGAGGGAACAGATGACCCTGTTAAATATGGTTCACATACTACCGGAATATATTGTGGGAATTTAAATTATAAAAACCCTTACAACTTAACTATAGTAATCAATGAAAGCAATAACTACTTTTGATAAGCTCCTAAGTCAAACGTTGAGAGACACACGCTTTCACGCTATCATTAATCCACTGCGCATGTAATAGGCGTGGTTACGCTCAAAGGACACATCCATGATGAGTTAGAGGAACCTCGTAAGAGGTATCTGTTCCCCCAGAGAAGTGTATGGTGAACCCTGGCATGGCAGGTAAGTTTACTTTATGAAATGTTACTTAAAAAATATGTTAGCCAAATGGCTTGGCCATGCTCTTAATGTACCTCAAGACTGACATTAAATTGCTCGCTGATATCTTCAAAAACGTATGAAGACCTATTGGCTTGACCCTGGATGTTCAATTACTGCACCTCGCTTGTCCTACCATGCTTTTCTTAGAGTAGCTAAGGTCAGCTAGAACATAACGACAATAAATTGACATACATCATCTCAAAGAGTCACTTCGCTTGTCCTACCATGCTTTTCTTAGAGTAGCCAAGGTCAGGATAGAACATAACGACAATAATTGACATACATAATCTCATAGAGGCTTCGATCAAAGGGGGTAACTGTTTTTTGCAAACGGGCATGCCGTCACAAAAATTTGTTACATGACCTCATTTGATCAGTCAAAACCTGAATCCTTATTGGTTTATATCGATGTGAATAGTCTCCAATCATTTGCCAGATTGTAGTATTGGCCCTATGGAGGGTTTAGATACCTAGACGAGCAGGAGATAGAGTGATTCGGATTTATGATGGGAGCTGCAGACTCAGATACAGGATACATCCTGCAATTCGCTCTTAAATGTCCTCAGGTGTTACATGACTTACACACATACTTATATTTCTGTCTGGAAAGGAGATCCCTCCCACAGGTTACTCAAAGAAGAATAATTGTTGACATCACCGGTGGACAAGACAAGACGTGATTCATTATTGGGATTTAAAATTATGCTTTGAGAATGGTCTTAAGCTATTTAGAATAATTTATATACTTAGTCTCAAGCTAGCTCCCAGGATATTTGATTATATTAAACGTAACGATGATATGCGAATTAAAGCAACTAACAAGTTCTATAATGTGTTTTTCTAGAGTATATATAATGCTGTTTTTGTTCTATTAGGTCGCATTTATCTGAAAATACAATCTCTAAGCAAGTAAATGCGCTTATTGAGACTATGGAGAAGGATCGTGTCATGATTGCAAACTTTAAAAGTACAAGCAAGAATGGACTAGAAGATATATAGAATAAGTAAATCTTTCAAATTATTAAGACTCCTTAAACCCTCCATTGGAGTAGCTGTAAGAGTCTGTTGGTCGGTTACATTCTGTTTATGCAGACTTGTACGATATATTGGGAAGAGACGTACTATTAGTCAGAGTAATGGATAAAGATCAGTATAACAATTTATGCAATATTGGTGAACCAATACTAGTCTTCCAATGTTGCATTAAACTTTATATGAACGTGATGAGTGGAGAAAATTTATTCTACATCTACTTGAATTATAAACATACCAAAAAGGTTTCAAGACATTTTAAACTGATTTTGACGTGTGGAACTGACTATAGGATCAATATATCAGGGTTATTTCAACAGTAATAATTAATTTGAAGAATGTTATTTTCCGATTGAACCTTAGTCCTGACAAAATTGCCTTTCAATGTATCAGAAGGTGATGAAATATATTTAATGACGGAGAAGCACTCAAAAAATCACTTACGCTGCCTTACATATACAAATACCTAATCACGCCATTGCCTAAATGGGTAGCCAAGAAACTATCCAAATTGTAAAAAAAAAGCTCCGTACTTCATCCATCATCACTAGCTTTCTCTACATTTCCCTATTCTTGCATAATCCCATTGCTTCAACAAAATTCATACACCAAGCTATAAATGCATTTTTGCTTTTAAACCCCTTAAAGTTTCTCTTTGGCACACATTCGTCTACAAAATGTAATCACATCTTACATGTCCTACCCCTTCCTTTGGATCCACACTCTCTATCTTCATATATTTTCTTCGTCACTATATCCACACTCATCCTCTAAACATGTCCAAACCAACGTAAGATGCTTCTTTTACAATGACCTATTAAATTCCCTTTCAAATCACACTACTTCAGCAGACATTCATAACTGACTCCGTTCATACGAGTTTTTCCACATACATTTCTTAGATATCTCATTCCAACCTCATTCACCTTGTTCTTGTGTTTCTTCTGACAAACTCAAGATTCACATACATAAAACAATGTTGACATTAACAAACTTTTATATACCACCATCATTTCTTCTTTCGATACTAGTTTATGCTTTTCAATAGCTAACATACATCCAACTAATCCCTAGATCCGTTCTTACATATGTATTAATTAAATGTAGGCTAAAAACTTCTCATCGTATCGCACAGAGATGTCCAACTTTAAGTTAGTTGAGGTCCTCATTTTATATTTTTAGATAATGTGTGGGCCACACACGTGGAAATTAGGCCTATACAGTATCAACAATGTTTTTTTGATAATCCTAAACAGAAAATCTGCTGACTCCTGGATTACTTTTTTTTTAATTTATTGCATCGTGGACTACCAGTTAGTCAGAACTGGTGTCGGACATTCATAGCCTACACCATGTCGACGAAGGTTGGTGAAGATATAATAAAAGCAAATGGAATTATTAAACGGATGAATAAATAGTTACGTAATGCAGAATGTGATTTTAAGACTGTGGAAAATTAAACCCTTAAACATACCATTAAACTGCTAAATAGAATGGTGAAGATGGTCGTTGCAAAATTTGAACATGTAAATATACCGGATGCAAGATCTGAGCCATAAACACTTCAAGGGAATGAGATTGAGGCCTCATCCCTAAGATTATTTAACGAATATATGTTAGCTACTTACCCTAAGACGCCACGTGCTCATTCAGATAGAACTTATGGCACACGCTATAATTATTGTTCCACGGCCACGATAGGAAATGATAGTATCTTATTTGATGAGGGTGACGGAATTGTGCTTTCAAATAAGATCATGGTTTCTTAAACTCGAGGACTTTTGTGATTACTCTTCAGAAATGAGCTTTCACACTACACAATCTAAAAGTTTTAATACTTAGGGAGACGAACGCTCATCGGTATATGAACGTGCCTTACGCTCGTTTCAAATCGTGTGCTAGGTCTAAGTTTAGTGTGTCCCTTATTTCTAAACTTTTAAATTTTTAAATGCATACTCGTTAGAATTGTTCCCAGGGACATACAACTTTCTTGAGGTAAATTTCTCTGTGATCAAAGCCTATTAACCCGTGCCGACTTGACATTGAATGTTGCCAGGAACATTTATCTCCTCCCACTTGAAGAGCTTGGTCTAGCTGGCACAGACCATCAGTTTGTTGTATTCTGCTATGTTAGACAGGCATAGTTCATTCTGTTGTGTTCTCAATATGTCGCACCATTTGTGTGGTTGTGATAAAGAGGTGTTTTAGTGGGGAAGATTAAACACCAAATATCCGGCTATAAATCACCATCAAGTCATCAAGTGTTGGCTGTTGTTTTATAACAGACGAGAAGATAAACTTACTCTTAGGGAAAGTGCAAACCTAGTTGTTAGAGAATGTACTATATTTTGGGATAGAGCCAGAATACCGACAAAATCCCTTCCAAACTGTACCCAAAATCATATTGACCTAGATTTTTAATAGAATAAGTTTTTTAAAAATTCGAACAATTTTTAAGCGTCATGAAGAAGAATTTGTAAACAATCTGGACAACCACTTGGATATTGCCCTCACAAATTTTCTTTAAATGAATAAAATAGAAAGAGGATAAGATCTTTTTATCATGACAAAGGAAACCCGGACGAACTAGCTACCTTGCCGGTATATATAACAATTCATAGAGAAAGAATAAAGGTCGAGACAAAGGAAAATCAGAGAAGAAAAGTGATTCACTTAGCATAGTGCAGCATCAACCTTACAGTTTCATAAGTCATGTCATCATCTGAAGAGTCCATTTCCAGATCAGAAACAAACACTGCAACAAGTGATTGTAATTGTTTGCCCAAATCCTCTGAGGATACTTCAAAGCAGAATATGACAACAAGTACTACCAATATTTGTTACAAACGGAGACAGTGAACAACTAATTTGTGCTCTGAAATTATTACTCGATTCTTCCGGTAAGGAACAAGCACAAGCAGTTTGGAATGCATTACAAGATTGGGTACTAGAAAATAAAGTGCAAATCATCTGTTGTGGTACAACTGCTTCAAACAAGGGACGCATCAAAAGTGCCTGTGTGGTTATTGAGGAAAAATTAGACATAGAAATATTGTGTTTTCCTTGCCGACATCACATATATGAATTAGTTTTACTTAGTGTATTTGAAAGTAAAATATCTCAGGTAATATTTAGTCTGGATATTCCTTTTTTTTAAACAATTGAGAGAAGATTGGAAAAATATAGATTCTAATTATTTTCAAAATGATCAAGAATTCCTAGAAAGCTGTTTTAATGACTCTGAAATACATGTCATATTAGAGTTTCTTCAAAAGGAACTGCAGACATAAATATCATGAAGTGACTATCGTGAACTTATAGAATTATCTGTAATGTTTCTGAAGGTTTTTTTTTTATAAGAAACTGAGAATCCACCCTCTTGGTGTGATGCACCAAGCTCGGTGAATAGCAAAAGCAATTTATTTATCAAACATGTTTTTGCCAAGTTATCAACTTAAATTATGCCTTGAAGATCAGCAGGCATCCAAACATGACATGAATATTTATTCATTGTGAAAATGTATCTTGAACCATGGGCTAAGTGTCAATCAGCAGTAAGTACCCCTAATCCAGAGTTGTACTTTTAAAGTCATTTAAAAATGTAGAATGGTGGAACCAACAATTTTTAGATCATCTTTGAAGAAATTTAGCCAATACGTGTGGTATTTATCAGATGAAGTGTCAATTTTATCACTATTTGATGACGATGTTGATTCGCAAAAAAAATTAAATGGTGGAAAATTTGAGTAATGTGGGTTAAAACACGAAAAGGAGATACCTTGTACCACCTGCTGAAATCAAAGTTAAATTGTTTGCTAAGTTCAAAAAAATATATGTATTTAATAATGTTATAAAGTTTTATGTCTTCTTATAACTCCTTTTTTTCATTTTTTTTTTCAGAAAAAAAAGGCTAACATTGTATCAGAGAAAAGTAAAAATTTGTTCTCTCGTCTGCAAACAAATACCGATTTTCTGGAGGAATGCCCTCATACATGGNAACATTGTATCAGAGAAAAGTAAAAATTTGTTCTCTCGTCTGCAAACAAATACCGATTTTCTGGAGGAATGCCCTCATACATGGGGAAAAAATACGTAGTTTTTAAATACTAAACAACCAGTGTACTCTAAAAGCTGTGAATGACATGGCTGAACGAGCTGTTAAATTAATGCAGGACTTTAGCGGACTACTGTCTGTAAATGAGCAGCAGAGACAGTAAATGTTGTTGTGTGTCCGGAACATTGATGGCTTTACCCAGACTGCAAAGTAAATACATTAAAGAGAAAATACCTACAATAATTTGTATTATAACAAAATGTATTTAAGTTTGTCTGATTTCATTGTAATAAGATATTAAGCATTGTATAATATGTAACTATTTCTTTATTTCCATCTGATAATCTATAACTCTCCTTAGTTTGAAGTATAAACTTAGAATTTCAATATAGAGTCGGCACGAGTTCACGTCATCCAATTTAGCGTAAATTTTTAATTGGAGAAAGTGTGACCAGATGGAACATAACTAGGAGGTATACGTTGAGTTAAACTCAAAAATTTATTTTTCAGCCATATACGGGGCACCTTAATACACCTTAATACATCATTGAACCCATTTTAAAATAGTAGAATGAACTTGTGAGAGATGGCATGATCAAAACTGAGAGTGGTAGAGATATTGATTACACCTATTGCGACCACTCTAACGAGATGATTGATCAATTACCTCTCTTCTACGCCTTATCTCGTGCAGGCACATTACAATAAGATAGGATCGATCAATAAAGTACTAAGTGAGGCTGGTATCATTATATAAAGTATATCTTACATTATATTTTCTCCCATAATCTTGAGTGTCAAGTATGAAATGACGTGTGAACTACATTGTTAGTCAAGGCGTCATTTTGCCGCAGTGTACGAAGTGTAATGAACTTCTAAAAGCAGATCTGTTCGAGATTATACCCTTCTCTAGATAGAAAAAAGATAAAATCACCTTTTCACAGTCATCGAAGTATATTCTAAATGTGTTTGGGATGCACTCGTCAAGGCTAAGAGTGAAAATAACATTACTGTGGCTATAGTGAACGTCCTTCGACCAGGACATCAAACTGTTCCCCATTTGTACATCATCTTCGGACATCAAATTTCTACTATGTTGATTTCAAGACACTCATGAGAAGGAATAAGATAAATCATTGCTCAACTTAAGATAATGTCAAGGCCATTGTCATATAATGGTTCAATCAAGCGCTCTATAGCATGATCTGAACTAGATTTACTGCTAAAAAGTAGTATCGATGGGTCTAGATCATTTCATCGTTATTTGACGAGTATCATAGTAAATAACATTTAACTATTACTATACGACCTTTTGATGATATAATTGAGAGTCTTTTTCAAAGATTTTACCGACAATATTAAACTGTAGATCCTACCCCAATAGGTTTAAACTTGGTTATATCATGCGTTTAATTAGCTTAAGGATGCTTACACCAAAGGGTGTACAGCCAATTGGTCTACAGAACTGTTTAAGATACACATGGTCATCAAAACGAATCCTAGAACTTTCTTGTTCAAAGATATGAAGGGTTAACCTATCCTTGGAGAATTCAACACTCAAGAGATGAAGAAAACCTCACCTACATTTTGTGGAGAAGATTCATAGACGAAAAGTAGATAAGGCTTACATCAAATGGTTAGTGTTTGACTCTTCTCACAATTACTCATGTGTCAAATCTTGTTTAACCTCTTTTGAATATATCTATCTATAAAGTATCTTCATTTATTCCTTTATCTTATCCTTCCACTGTTCAGGTGTAGCGAACACCGGAGAACGGTCGGAGTAATGTTATACTACATGGGTTGGAGAGAGGCGGCTGCAAAACAACGGGTTGTATGTTACGAGAAGAACGACATTCAGAGGAAAGATTGTATGAGTTCACAGTAGAGATGAGGACAAATTCGACAGGTGCTAGCAGGAGGAGGAGGAGGAGGACAAGAGAAGGGGGAGGATGGGAGGCATGGGGAGAAGAATAAAGCTGTCAGCAAGGTCTGGATCAAAGGTAGGCACGGTGTGTTTATGGTAGAGACAGTATGGTCGGAGCATAGCCCTGCAATTTTAAATAAGAAATATACCCTCAACGCAGCGGCATTCTTCCTCTAGTGCAAATACTGGCGGGTAGCTTAGTTCCCTCACAAGGAGGACGGATAAACAACATTGGTACAACCTTGTTACATTTACTTCACACTCTGTGTAGTCATAATACTGACATATAATTGTTAAAGATGGTCAGCTGAGTGTGAAATGGTAGTGATAGTGTTTTACACCTCTTTACAGCAAGTATCATGTCGTAATGTAAGTAATTATTATTAACGAACACTTTATTGAATCAGTTGAAAATATAGGTACTTGTATGAATATTTTTAGTAATATATCATTTCACAAAATATAATGTAACTAGTTTTTATAAAATATAATAAATATTTGAAGGCGTTAAAGTGAGTAGTCTTTACCATTATTACTTATTCCACTAGATTTCTTCTATAACTTCTATTCCAGACAATTTCACTAAAATAAATTTCATCTGATTTACAATATATACTGTTGGTAATATTCCCTCTTTATTATCTCTGACTTACAGATAAAAATTATTATATTGTTACATATTTTAGTTATTTAATGTAATTCAATTGAATTAAATATTAATACTAAGATCATTAACATAAAATTTATTTAAATAGATCAGACAGTTCTTAAAATCCAGCTATTAATAATTAAAAACAGTTTTCTAAAAGGTTTAATAAACCTCTGTTGGTGGTATCTAAATTTTGTTTTTAAATTTTTTATCAGAAAGAAAACAAACATTGAAATCATGTTTCATATGTTAGGATTAATTTTGTATATCAGTGTAATTATACATCAAATTTGTTTAGGGTTAGTTTTTTTTTCAGAAATATGCTGTTTATTATTTTAATGTAGGTTTTTTGTAATTTTTTTTACCCTTTAACAAAATTTGCCATTCCTCCTCAAACTTTGAACGTTTTGTTTAATGGAGTTTAATTGTTTGTTGTTTGAAAATTCAATCACTTGATCACAAAATGGATTAGAAATAAAAGTGCTTATTTTTAAAATTATAATATAATTACATAAGATAGCTTATGATTAATTAAATTATTAATTTTTCAACAATATCAATTTTTCCGTCTATGAACATCAGGGAGTGAAAAAAAATTTTTTTTAAGATTATCGGTATTATAAATGTGCATAGAAGTAGCTTAGTATTTTATCTAATTTAATAATAAAGACTTATAAATACAAGCTATCGATTATGGTTGTTTCAAAATACTTTATGTCTTAAACATACAACTTTCAAGAAGGCTGTATTTGAGATTTGTTAAAAATTGTGTGTTGATGGCTTTTCTACCATATGCGTTTTCAGACTTCCAGGTCCTGTGAATATCAAGTCAAAACGTCAATAATAATGCAATAATATTAATCAAATGTTATAGTAATATAATAGATAACAATTCTTCCTCTAATTTAACAAGCTTATGTTTAGATTATTTTTAGAAAACTTCATAATTGATAGGTAGATATAAATCATTTGCTTTATTTATTATTGACAAAATGAAGTATAAAATTGTAAATAAACGTTTAAAGCTATATTGAAAATATGTTAATTATTTATGTTGAATATAAAAAATTGTAGTACCAAACAAAAACTAATGAAGAAACCTTTATAATATTCTATAGCTGTTACTTTACACCGGTCTCATTTAAATATAAAACACAAAAAATTAAATTAAAAATGAACGATAAATTCATTTTTAAATTCCTAGATATATTTTTTTCTGCTTTAATATATTATTTGTTTGTATAGGTATTGAATAGTACATTCATATTTAAGTATATTTGTGAGTTCTATAACAATTAGAAAAAAATAAAAGCTTGGTATTTTGTTAACACAATACTACCTTCGATGCGCAAAAGCAACATTCAAACTCGCTTGGCAGTTCCTCTAGTTTATCGAGTTTCTTGTCGTCTCTTTTGCTGCTGTCCTAAAAACAGAGATTAAGAAAAGAAATTAAAACTATGTAAACAATAATGATAACATTTAAAAAAATCAACCTTTGTAAGTGGATACATTTTTAAAAAAAATTTGTTTACCAGTAGATGAAAAAATACCAAATATCTTCATACTGCTAAAACTATCAATATATATCTATATGTATATATCTTTAATTCAAATTGTACTTTTATTCTCATATAATATTCTTTAGATTTAAAAATGGCACCTGAAAACGAAAATCTAGCCCAGGCAGGTATAGATGTCATTTTTCTATTTAAAGAATATGACATTTAGTCGCGGCTATAACCGTACTTAGCAACCATAAGAGTTTTGATAGTTAATCCATCATTATATAATTAAGTTGAACTCAAATTATGAACCCAATAAATCAATTGTAAAAAAAAAATATTTAAATGAAGGCTAAAATAGGGATTATAAATTTCAAAATTTAGTTAAAGTTATAAAAATAAATGTTACGATTCACAGCACAGACTTTATCTTGCTTTTATCTTAAAATATACATTTACTAAAAACTTGTAAGAGTTTCCAGCGGGATCCAGCATAAATTTAGGAACTGCGGGATCCCGCAACAGCCTGCGGATCCGCAAGCATCAAATCGCGCAAA
>CABFWB010004249.1:0-32828 GCA_902151455.1 Timema bartmani
AAGAGTAAAGATGAAGGCGGAAATGACGTACTACTAGATGAACAAAGCAATTGGACTACTTGAGTCATAAATTCAACACAACCTCTCTGTAGCGTGTTCAAAAATCAAGTCTTTGAGCGAACACAGTTGACCCAACTTCACACTTTCAAAAGTGTGCAGCTCCCCTGTACCTATAAACTTGGTGGAAGAGGGAACTAAGGCAAGTACTACCATGTCACAGTAGCTCTGCAGATTTGCAACTCTATCTTCTTTTTTTGGCTCTTCATCTTACTACTCATCCGGTCTCGGCGCATTAAACTAAATTAATGTAGTAGGTGTGTTGAATTAATTAACCTAAGAAATATACACATATTGGTTTTATTTATTGTTTTAATTATCTTTCATTTGGCTTTTAACCAAGTTTATATTACAGTCTGAGTTTTACTCTCTTCTGCTGAAGAAGGGGCGTGATGTTCGCCAAAAATCACATGATTATGTGTTTTGTTGTGTTTTAATTGTGCAATTTGAGGTCTATAATTTTCTGGTAAATGTGTAGGCCTTGCCCTTTTATCCTCCTTTCAATGTTTAATTTAATATTGCTGTTTGGAGCCATTTTTCCTTAATCTAACATTACTATATCTCTACAATTCATAGCAACACTACATCATACTGTATAAAAATATTTAAGTAAACACATCTGGTACAAAAGTAATTTCAGTCATATAAACATACAAAAAATTATTTTTACTTTAAACTTTAGTTCATGTTGCTAAAAAATGCCACCTTGACACTTTTTTACTCTACCTTAAAAACCTCTTTAAAGTGTTAAAATACCCCTGCACACCTCTTTATAGCTTTTAACTCCAACTCGCCCGCCTACTTATCAATCCCAGCATATGCCACTGTTCATGATGTGAACACACTTAGGTCGATATTTAAACACCAGCCAATCCCCCATTTGATCTGAACTTCTTGTTCTTATAACTAGTGGGAGGTTGGCTGACTCTTCAGCCTAGAAAATAGATGCAAACCTTAATCCTGGCTGTGTACCAAGTCAAAGGTTTGAATCCCGGTCAATATTTCAGAATTATGCTTTGTTTGAGTTTATTATAATTGTTTGTGTTACCGTATATTTTAAGATTGAATCGGTGCATGCAAACTTTTATTTTTGTGGTGATACATCGTTTGGTGATGAAAGGAACTAAATTACACTAACCCTTATGGTAGCAATAAATGGTTGTGTTTTGTACAAATTCTACAGAAAAACATGAAGTCATTGACTTAGTTCATTTCACAGCCTCTTGATCCACTAACATACCTAGTGCTGATGCTGCCTGTTATTTTACACTTGCAGCGCTACAAAGTATTATATTCGACTGTATGAAAAATTTGCCACTTTATAATATTTCAATTCAACAGGTTTTAAATCTGACAGTTGTTGGTTAACTGCTTTTGAATACACGATTTAAAAAGGGAGCAAATAAATTTTGCTCACATTTCTTCGCCTATCTAAAAAATATAATGTTCAAAGAAGTTACTGAACTTTACAACTTATCAGATGGTTAAAACAAATGTGTACGGTCCTTATTTTTACAGGAAGAGTAAATAAGTTACTCCACATGTTTCCATTCTTATATTACAAGTGATCGTGATTCTAGATTTTTCAAAAAGAAAAGAAAAATTTCATATATAATATAGGCCTACATCCCAAAAGAGTATGTTGGGTTAATATTAGTAAGGCTCGAATAGCTATGACATTAAAAAATTCTAAAATATGTATGCAAATATGCACCTAAATATATATAACCTAAAAATAAAAATGTATGTTAATGATAGTGAATATTATTAAAAAAATATGCCTCAAATCAAGGAAGTAACTTGCAGTTAAAAAATTAGCCGACAAATCTTTATTTATTAATCTGATAATTTTTTTTGTATTATTAATATTGCTGTGTGATTTAACTGATGGATGATATAGCTCTAAACAACACAAGCATACCATAAGAGCCTTTACAGGCAGAATAAGAATTCAATGAGGTGGGGAGGGACAGTTTTACGAAGCGGTCAGTGAGATAGCCCCACTCCCCTCCCCCGGAGCAAAGCTCCCGCAGTTCTTACTACCTAGGTTTCTCCAGAAAAGCTCTCTCTCTCTCTCTAACAGGTGTACACTACTTGAAGTTGTCAGGAATAGTGAATCTGTTTTGAGCAAGCAAAGGCAGATAATTATAATTCTTACATACAAATTATCGGGTTGTAAAATATTTACACAATAATAGCATTAATATAAAATGCAAAGTACATATTTTGTTTCATAGAAATTAGAAATATACAGTTACTTAAGTAATTTTAATCAAAATATGACTCTATACCCCCAAAATTGTGGAGATATGATATAAAATAAAAATTGTTGATATGAGAAAATCCTTAATTTTGGAAATTGGTACATATTATTTAAAAAATTACTTGAGCCTATATCCCAGAAATCAACAATGTTTTACACTTTCTTCTAAAGATTTTCGATATTCTAAAGACAAACCTGCAGTTGTGGAAGCTTTGCTTCACATGGGTAGTTGATTCAGATCCAAATTTCCCTTTGAAAGTGCAGTTTAGTGAACATTTTGTCTGTGATGCCTTCTAAAACTTATTCTTATGGACAAGTAAATACCATTTAACGATAAAAAAATTAGAAGAAATCAAAAAGTTTTACAAGTATGTTGATAATGAAGAGGATTCTAAAAGTTGTCATGACAAACAATTGGTCTGGCCATTTACTGCCACAGATGATTAAAGTCTTAAATAAAGTTAAATGGTCCCGGACGTATGTGGCACTGATCATTTTCCCATTCTGCTTTCACCAATTCAAGATCCTCCTGGTACAGCACGGGTACCACAATGGGTGCTTAAACAGGCTGACTGAGATGAATTTCGCAAGCTCGCTGTATTTGATGTACCTTGTTCTACTGACGTCGATGTTAAGGTAGAACATCTTAGTTCGACGGTCATTGTGGTGGTGAGGGCTTCCATCCCTAAACCTTCGCCTAATCCGCGCCACCATCCTGTTCCCTTGTGGATTGAGGAGTGTCGGTTTGCTATTTCTGACCGTCAAAGGGCCCTACGTCTCTTTCATCGACATCCCACTAAGGAGAATCTGGAGTCATCGAGAAGGCAGAAGAGAGTCTTAGAGACAGTTTATTTCTACCCTTACAATTCCCACAGCCAATGTTTGGGATTGTATTCGTAAATTACGTGGTTGCAGAAACTCAATAAATAATATACCTGCCCTCATGTCTAACGGTTTGCTTGTATTCTCCCCTGTGGAGGTCGTCAATATTTTGGTCAGAGTCGGGGGGAGGACTACAACTCACTCTTTACTATGGATGAACTGACCTATGCACTGTCCCAGGTGGGCAGCACAGCTTCTGGGCCGTATGACATACGCTATGAAATGTTGCGCCAGCTGCCCCCTTCCGGACAGGAATTCTTGTTAGAACTTTACAATCGTGTTTGGGAATCTCGTCATTTCCCAGCACTATGGAGACAAGCGGCCTTTATTCCTATTCATAAAAGTGGCAAAGAACCAACTGGCTATAGCCCTAACTAGATGGAGACAAGCGGCCTTTATTCCTATTCATAAAAGTGGCAAAGATAAATTAGAACCAACTGGCTATAGCCCTAACTAGTTGTGTATGCAAAATATTAGAGAAAATGATTAATAAAATATTTATATGGTATTTAGGATCCCAAAATCTACTATTTGATATGCAATGTGTTTTCCACCGTAACCGATCCACGGTGG
Organism: Timema bartmani; assembly: GCA_902151455.1. NCBI lineage: Eukaryota > Metazoa > Arthropoda > Insecta > Phasmatodea > Timematidae > Timema > Timema bartmani. Next base: position 3,776 of record CABFWB010004249.1, read on the forward strand.
ATCATCTTGTTCTCCTTGAGACAGCAGTTTGTGACGCCTTCCTCCATAAACAGCACCTCTTGGCTGTCTTCTTTGATTTGAAGAAGGCATATGACACCACCTGGTGGTAAGGAATTTTAAAGACCCTTCTTAATTGGGGGTTCCGGGGGAACCTCCCGGTTTTTATTGATAATTTTATGTCAGATATACACTTCCGGGTAAGGTTAAACAACACCTTATTTGATGATTTTATTCAAGAAAATGGGGTGCCTAAGGGCAGTACTCTGAGCTGTAGTTGTTCCCCATTGCAATAAAAAGCATTGTGGACAACGTGTGCCTACCTGTCTGGTCATGCCTTTTTGTGAATGACTATGCAATTTATTGCAGTTCATCGAGTCTCCACAGGGCTGAACGGCAGATAAAACTAGCTGTCAATAATCTTTGGATGTGGGCATCGCGTAATAGCGTTCGCTTCTCTGCGGCCAAGACGACAGTTGTCCACTTTCATAGGCTATGAGGAATACAGCAAGCCCCCAATATTTTAATGAACCACGTTATTTTACCAGTCTCAGAGACCGTAAGGTTCCTGGGACTTTTATTTGATTTTAAATTAACTGGGATCCCCCAAATCAAAGACCTGAAAGCTAGTTGTGTAAAAACACTCAATTTGCTTAAATTGGTTAGTGGTCGTTCTTGGGGTGTTGATAGGGAAACCTTGATGCCCCTCTATAGGGCCTTGGTAAGATCGAAACTTGATTATGACAGCTTTGTTTATGGATCAGCGAGACCTTCGGCGTTAAAAATGTTAAATAGTGTTCACCATGCTGACATACGTCTGACTACTGGTGCTTTTCGTACCAGTCCAATCGTCAGCATCTGTGCCGAAGCCGGTGAGGCCCCTCTTTCTTACCGGTGGTCCTATCTTCTGGCATCTTACGTGTCGAAACTGCATCGCATGCCAGAGCATGTTGCCTACCATCCACCCAACTGTGTCCTCTATGAAACCAAATGGCGTAGTGCAAGGCCGGTTAGGATCCAGATGCTATTGCTTTTCGGCCCGTGTGGGATAGTCCTGCCAAAGTCTATCTCCACAGCTCCAGGTCGAGTTTCTCCCTGGAAAATACGCCTGCCTCAATGTCATTTTGATCTTAACAAGTTCCCTAAAGCGACCACTCCACCTATAATATATGGGAGGACCTTTAATGAGCCCTTTTCCACTCGCTTTCAGGGATTTAAGTGCATCTACACTGATGGCTCTAAATCTGAAGCTTCCGTGGTATGCGCTTTTGCTGTGGAAGGATCCAATTTTAAATTCTGTTTACTTAAAGAAACCAGTGTTTTTACGGCTGAATTGTATGCCATTTTTAAATATTTGTGTTTTGTATATTGTAACTGTCGCCATTCTGTTCTCATCTGCACGGACTTCCCGAGTACTCTGTTGGCATTGTCCACTCTATACTCCTGGAATCCCCTCGTGCATATGATACATGAGCAAGTTTTTGAAATTGATTTATTAAGCACCCGTCTCGACTTCTGCTGGACTCCTGGTCACACTGTTCTTTCCGGAAATGAACTGGTGGACCAGGCAGCCAAGGAGGCGGTCCATTTTCCTCCTAAGGTGAGTTCGGGTGTCATGTTTTTAAATTCAAAGGGCTATGTTTGGCGTGGGGTCTTACGCACCTGGCACGGGCAGTGGGTTTCGACCCCAGCTCAGAACAAGCTGCGGTCCATATAGGGGCGGTGTTTCGTGGTGGCCCTCTTTTATACGAAAATCTAGAAGGGAGGAGGTCATCGTGACAAGACTCCGCGTCGGGAATACATTTCTGACACATGGATTTTTATTAAGAGGGGATCCACCTCCAGTGTGCGAGCTTTGCGTAGGTCCCCTTAATGTTTACCACATTTGGGTGGAGTGTCGAAAATGTGCCCCTATTCGCCTGGATCTTGATTTTAAAGGTGACCTACGATTTTTATTGTGCGATAGCGCTGATGGAGTTATTTGTTTACTTTGTTTTATACTTGTTCAAATGGAGTCAAATGGTATATCATATTGAAATTTATTTTTTAAATGTACACAAATTTTAATATACATGTGTATGTTTTTGTTTTGTCTTGGTCTTTCACCTGCCGATTCTGACAGGTGAATTGGTTAATATGTTTCTCCCCTATCGGGATTTTATTATGTTTTTATATTGTTTAAGGTCCTAATTACCTCATTGTGTCGACGGGTCTATAAACCCTAATAATAATAATATAAATTAAAAAAAAAGTTTTTCTTTGTGTATTTTTCAGATTGCAGAAGAGGAAGAGGAACGTAGAAGAGAAGAAGCTGAAAAGGAGGCTGAACTGGTATCAGAAACAAATCCAGGACCGGAAAATAAAGACAAGGGAGCGGATGTAGTGGAATTGGAGGGTGGCTCTGAAGTTAGGAAACCTCCTCCCAAATTACCACCAATACCCAAGTCAGTGCACAAACCTCCGCGTGAGATACCCCAAGAAAAGATTGGTATCGGGGCAAATAAGAAGGTAACACATTGGTATTACAGTGCTAGAATACTGAAGCAATACTTTGTTTAGTTTTATCCAAAGAATTTTTTTGCTATAAAAACTGTATTTATTATTTATTTATTATTTAGCACTGCAGCTTACTACCCATTTGGGCTATACGCTTAAGTACTAATTACGCTAATGAGCTAGGAATTGAAAAGGTTGAATACAAAGGAAGTGAACCCGCATTTGTGTGGAGGGATAGTGGAAAACCATTTAGGAACAACCACCCCCATTTCACCTGACCGAGATTCGAACCTCGATCTACCCATCCTCTGCAGTCTAGCTCAACATTAAATTAGCGCGTTAGCTAACTACGCCACCAAGGCGGGTGAAAAAAAATATTGTAAAAATACTTACCATTAACTAACATCCCCCTCCACCCCACCTTAAACTACATCGGTAAGCATTGAAACACAGTAATCATTTTAGTGTAATAATCCAAAAATAAATGGATGTTGTAAAATTTGATTATTTGGTTTTTTTCTCAAATTAACTTATTCAGTATTCAGTAAGCCATTTTAAATTGAAGTACAGAACTCTCAATTTTCCATGGTACTGGAGGAGAGGAGACTTAGATATTTAAAATCACAAATAATACCAAAAAAAAGCCCTTTACACGTGTATGTTTTATTTGTTTTTCCTTGGGGGTTGCACTCAACTGCCATAACATATGTTTGTGTGCTTGTAAAGAGGCATACTTCTGTTCTAAATATGTCAACACACAATTCACGGCTCTCAGTGCAGTCCTGTGGTTGACTTTTGCCTGAGATAAACTCTGCCTTCCCTTTTTCCTCTCTACTCTCAGCGTTCGTGCGACTTAAGTCTACACTACAATTTCCTTGTCAAAACCTGATCTACACTGGTCCATCCATCCATTCAGTAATTTTATCTGCATCTATATCAGCAGAGTAAGCCAAGGGTCATAGTCTCGATTCCGGTGTGGTGTCTTACCTCCAAATTCTTCAGAATGCTGGACAGCTAGCTCGTAAAATGTGTATCTTTCTCTATATCACACACAGTGCTCACAACACTTGCACATTTCATGACATTTACATGTATAACACAATCAGATAGATGACCTGTTGGTCTAGGGGTAAGGTGTCAGACTTCTGTGCTAGGGGTCCGGGGTTCAATCCTCGGTCTTGGCAAAGATTTATCTGATTGCCAAACCCTTCCTTCACCTCTGACAAGACATGTATCAATCACAACTTGTGAATGTGTGGAATGCCAGGCCTCCACCATGGTTTGGATTCCACATTAAAGTGTAGGTCCTCCATTTCATCTCGCAATCACCCTACCATTACACATTAGCATAAGTGTGTATGACCCAAACGGGTAGTAAGACGCAGTGCTAATAATAATAATAACAACACATTCAGATGGTGGTGTAATATTTGTGTAATGTATAACACATTCAGACGGTGATATAACATTCGTGAAATTAAAGCACCCCTTTTTAATGCACACTAAAAAAAGGTGACATACTAACATTAGAAATAAACAAGGAACGTTAGAGGGGCAGTTAGAAAAATAGATAACTCCTAGTTAAAGGGAGGACTACCCAACGAATAGAGATAACACACAACTCGGTAATATAAATATAGTTTATTCAAATTATAATAACAACAAAAAGTTCATTAGCCAACAAATTGAATATCAACCTACATAAAATACATCCTTAGAATCTCTCCAAAATGGGATTTAGGGTGCCATGGACTTGTAAATATAATTGTTCCAATAAGCAGTTAATTGCTTAGTCAAAAAATATCCACATATGTAATACTAGAAGGAAAAAGCACTAACTTACCAGAGGTAGAAAAGCTCCTCTAACACATTCTACCTATGATGCGAAAACATATTTATATATGGATCCCAATTAAAAAATGGAGTATAGTAGGGGAGTGCCCTTTCACCACTACTATTTGTAATGGTAATGGAAATGGTCATGAATAAAGTGGTAGGAAAACTTTGCTGACGACTTGATGGTATGGGGGGAGAATTAAGAGGAAGTACAGGAACAACTACAAGAATGGAATGAGGAAGTGAAAGTGTGGAATGAAATATAGCATGAGAAAGTGTGAAGTGATGGTAATGACAAAGAAGAGGGTAAGGCCTAGTAAAGCTATAAGGTTGGATGGAGTAGAGCTGAGAAAAGTACAGAACGTAAAACATCTTGGAAGCGTGATTTAGGGGAAAGGTGGAAGTAGAGAGGATTTAATGAGAATAGGACAGCAGGGAGGGTTGAGTTGTTTTATAGGTGTGTAAGAGACTTGCTATGGAAAAGGGAAGTCCCCTTGAAGTGTATGGTAGTGTTGTACAGGGTGTAGTTTGTACCATTTGTCACATATGCTGCAGAAACATTGAATGTAAGAGAGACTAGAAAAATGGAGGCCATGGGAATAAAGTTTGGGAGGAGTATGTTAGCTGTCATGAGGAGAAATAATATTAAGAATGAAGTTATCTGGGCAAGAGTAGGGGTACAAGGAGTACATGAGATACTAGAGGAAGCAAGACTGAGATGGTATGGACATGTAATGAGGATGTAAAAAGGTAGAATGCCAAAGAAAATGTTGGAAATGAAGTATGTAGTAAAAAGACCACAAAGGAGGCCAAGAAAGAGATGGGAGGATCAGATAACAGAAAGTGTTCAAGTGAGAGGTGAAGAATGATGGAAGGATAGAGGAAGATGGAAGCATTTTACTAAACTGACCTGGTCACAGGCTGGAAACAGTTGATGATGATGATGATGATGATGAGATTCCAAATGCATATTAGTTATCATGCAAAAGTCTATATACATCCCCAAATATATATTACTTATATAATACCATAAGAACACTTGTAGAGACAAGCTCACAGCAAAATATACCTCCACATCTCCAATGAAATGAGTAATTTAGATTTTATGTTAAAAGAAGGTGAAGACCAAATACTTGCAACTACAAAATGTCTATAAATTAAAACTCAGGACCATTATAAAGTGAATGTTCCCCAAGCTAAGTTATTCTCACAACTAAAAATTTAAATATTATAGAACAAATTAAAGCTCATGACCATCATAAAGTGAATGTTCTCCAGGAAAAATGTTCTTATCTTATATAGAAAATACTACCAAAAAGTCTGCACACACTTTGAAAAATATCCATCTCAAAATACAAATATCATTTATAATTAATATGATTATCTGTGACAAGGCAATTTGTTGCAACTTAAAATCGCCGAGTAACATAACTGTGGATTCACACGTTCGCTGAAAAACAAGGGCAAAACAGAAATGGGCTCACATGATGAGCTGTAAGCCAATCACAAGATTTCCACCTCATCGGCGTGAGCTATTCTTCTAAAGCTAAACTAATCTCTACTTCATCCGTTCTGCCAAGATGTTTGATACGAGAGAGCCAATCAAATCTCAAACTCAACCATCTCAAATCAATGTGTATGCGCATTTGACAACGCATGCGCTTTACAGCCAGAAGCAAGCAGACAGATTCATTGGCAGTTGTGAGGGAATTTTAAATAAACCGTTTATGGAAAGTGTGTGTATCGGTTTATTGGCTTGTGACATGACAAGACATAATTTGAAAATATCCAATGGGAGAATGATCTAAAAAATAAAATATGTTTATAATTAGCTGTTTAAGTTTGTGTAGCAATGCATCATGGGTCAACATACAGCGTGGGAGTTGTTGCACCACTCAAGCAGATTCTGATCTCTATTTTCGGTGAATGTGTAAATCAAGCGTTACTTGTCAAATGAACCTGTTATCTTGTTCAGGCAGGTCATATGTTGAAGCACAGTGTGACCGGTGGTGGACAGGTTATATTAATTGGGGCAGAGTTGGAGACTATATAAGTTAACAATATTATACAAGCCAATTCTACAGTTTATTATTTAAATGGTTTGTTCAAGTAGAAAGTTCTCATGGGCTTATTAAATATCACACAAATATACTACAATATATACAACGTGTTTCTAAAACATTGCATCAAACTTTGGCAGGATACTCCTTGGGTGAAATTAGAATAATTCTCATAAGCAACCTAGGGTCCATCTTCAATATTAAGAGCGGTATACACACCTAAAGACAGAGCTAAAAACGACTGTTGTGTGAAATATTATGAAAACTGCTTAGGGTATTACAACGAATCTTTGTATACTACTTATTGAAACCTTGATCATTAATAAACCAAATGTGCTGTTACCGTTACCCACCCTCATCATGTAAAAAAGGGGGGGTTGTAACACATTTTTTCTAAAATAAAATATGTCAGAGTAAGTATTACCAATTTTTACTTAAGATTACAAAACAGGGAATCAAAATTAACAAAAAAGTTGTCTTGGAGAAACTGTCTAGCTTTCCCCGTTTCTGAGATAATCACACAAGTTTGAGATCAGAGCCAAGTGCAAATGCCTGCCAGGTAGGCAGCCAGAATCGCAGTTTTATTTCGCAATGCAGTCGTTTAACCATTTTTACCGGCACGTGTGACTATGTATCACGTACATTTGGTAAACAAGGCTGGTTTGTGTGTTATGATGGAGAAACTCTGATACTTTTCCTTCTTCATAAGCTCCGATGTGTTGCTATTTATTACATTAGTGAGTTATGCTTACACAGTTCACACTTGGGTGGGATTTTATTCATTACACTCACTGGAATATTGAAAGCTACATTAAGAAATACAAATTGTAGTTATTGCATGTTTTAGTTCCTAGCTTCAAAAGCAGATTCATAGCAAGTGTTCAAAATGGTGGCCCCTAACGTTATTGCAATAATTGAGGCGACGTATCAATGACTGGCGTACTCTTTCGAAAACACGTGGAGTTTCTTGAACCTTATCACATGCAGCAACTATCCTGGCTAACAGGTCTTCCTCAGATTCAACAGCTGTCTCGTACACCAAAGCTTTGACAAAGCCCCACAGAAAGAAGTCTAACGGATTTAGGTCAGGAGAGCGTGGTGGCCACGCAACAGGCCCACCTCTTCCTATCCATCGGGCAGGAAATGCAGTGTTGAGGTAGTCACGCACAGCTCTTGTGAAATGAGGTGGGGCACCGTCATGTTGTAGCCACATGCGTTGTCTAACGGAGAGCGGTACATTCTCGAGGAACTGTGGCAATGCAAATTTCAGAAATTGGTAGTAGATGTGGCCAGTCAAACGTCGTGGCATCAGGTAAGGGCCAATGAGATGGTTACCCACAATGCCTGCCCAGATGTTGACAGAAAATCTATGCTGGTTGCCCATGATGATAGTTGCATGAGGGTTCACGTCATTCCAAATGTGACTATTTGTACTATTAAAATAGCCGTCTCTGGTGAATGTTGCCTCATCGGAAAACAATATTATAGTGGAGAAATCAGGAACCACTCCGCACTGCTGCAGAAACCAGTCGGAGAATTCATGTCGAGGAGCATAATCTGCTGGCCCCAATGCCTGCACCTTGCGCATGTGGTACGGATGCAGCAGCTGATCATGCATGACACGCCATACTGTGGAATTGGACACATTCGTTTGATGCGCAATGGCACGTGTGCTTGTTGACGCGTTATCATCCACATAATTCAGTACCTCTTCTTCGACAATTGGAGTGCGAACATTCCTCGGGTGACCAGCTCCCCCTCGTAGCTGAAATGTACCTGTTTCACGAAGTCGCTGAGTGACATCGGTGAAGGTCCGGTGATAAGGTTGACGTCGCGCAGGATATCTATCGTGGTACAACCGTGCAGCTGCTCTTGCGTTTCCTCTAGCTTCACCGTACAGCATGACCATGTCTGTCATTTCTGCGTTTGTGTACTTTGCCATTTGACTAGTAATACGCGCAACATGCAGTGAAGTCGTGTGGACTGATGCAGTCTGCTCGTGGAGGGAGGGGAAGATAGTGATAATAAGAGTGGGGGAAAGGAGGGGGGTGAAGCAACACAGCTTTATTGGCTCCCTACCTGGCAGGAATTAACACTTGTCTTTGAAATTAAACATGCATGATTATCTCAGAAACGGGGAAAGCTAGACAGTTTCTCCAAGACACCTTTTTTTTTAATTTTGATTCCCTGTTTTGTAATCTTAAGTAAAAATTGGTAATACTTACTCTGACATATTTTATTTTAGAAAAAATGTGTTACAACCCCCCCTTTTTTACATGATGGGGGTGGGTAACGGTAACAGCACATTTAGTTTATTAATGATCAAGGTTTCAATAAGTAGTATACAAAGATTCGTTGTAATACCCTAAGCAGTTTTCATAATATTTCACACAACAGTCGTTTTTAGCTCTGTCTTTAGGGGTGTATACCGCCCTTAATATTGAAGATGGACCCTAGGTTGCTTATGAGAATTATTCTAATTTCACCCAAGGAGTATCCTGCCAAAGTTTGATGCAATGTTTTAGAAACACGTTGTATAACACATTCTGATGGTGGTGTAATTTTTGTGAGATGTATAACACATTCAAGCTGAGGTGTAATGTTTGTGACATGCTAACATATTCAGACAGAAATGTAACCTTTGTGACATGTTTGCACATACAAAAAGAAAAAAATTTTAATAAAAAAGTTTATCTATAGTTAAGATGCACACCGGTTAATCTGCACCTGGAAAATTAAGATTTTACTCTAATCTAAATACATGTTTATCTTTTACTCAAAATATTTTTAGTTCATGTATATTTACTAATCCAGGTGTATTTTGTATGTAACAATCCTGGAGATGATTGGATGATGTTACCTGATGTGACCCCTCAACAAATCAACGTTGCAAGACAGATTAAGAAGTATTTTACAGGCGACCTTAACACTCAAGTGAGTATATTGTTTATGAACTATAGTAATAATTCAACACTTTACAGGACAGCCAATCAGTGTTATAACCGGGAAATTGGGAGGGGGCATTGATTAAAATATTTTGGAGCACTATGAGAATATATATTATACAGAAAAAAAAAATTAAAATTAACTACATTTGAAAATGTCAAGGCTTATTGTTACACCATCGAAGCCAATACTTACCAAACAAGTGCAAAATGTGTATTTTTATTTTAACACAAGTTATTTAATAGCTCACTCTTTGAGATAGGGATGTGGAAGGCAATTTGATAAGAAAAGGCACCCTAAAGATTGTGTAAACCAACTCCAAGTGCACAGAACCTAGATTTGAACCTTAAACTCACTCTCATCACCATTTCAGTCAGTTGAAAGCTTGACGCCGTATGGTGAAGTTATATGAGCCGCCTCAAAGACCCAAGTACTCATCTTATGAATATTTATTTTGAATAAAATTGTAAGGTGAATTGTGTCAGGTAATTTCACAAATATAATATTATATTAGTGAGTAAGAAGAGCAAACACACGATAACTGGTGAAAAGATGAAAACAAACCATTTCTCTCACGCACTATGAAATGTCAAGTTGTGCTACTTCTCTAAGAACCAACTTAGGTCTCAGGTTAGAAGGAATCCTTCTAGCGAGTAAAAACGTAAAGGGGGGAAGGACTACAACTAAATATTTTGTTTAAGGTGTGGTGCGAGTGAGCGCGAATTTAGTGCATTAATTTTGCAGTTTTTATAGCATAAAATTTTTTTGGACAAAATAAATAAAATATTTCTTCTATAGAAACATAGAGTTTTGTTTTCTGCACATGCTAATCTCAACAGTTGTTGAATATCTGTTATGGGCATAGCGACATTTGGTTACAAAAAATTTTAAATAAAGTGAAAAAGTTGTAGTTAAATTCCAGGACATCCTCGACAAATATTCAAGAACTGTTGAGATTAGTATGTGCAGAAAACCAAACTTTATGTTTCTATGGAAGAAATATTTGATTTATTTTGGCCAAAAAATGTTTATGCTATAAAAACTTTAAAAATACTGCCTTAAACTCACGCTCACTAGCACCCCACCTTAAGTAAACCCTCTCTATTAACATTGCTTGTGACAGATCCTGACATATCCACCTTTCCCCGGTACAGAGATTAACTACCTGCGAGCACAGATTGCTCGCATATCTGCTGGGACCCAGGTGTCACCTCTTGGCTTCTATTATTTTGATGAGGAGGAAGAAGAGGATGAAGAGGAGGAATGTATGTTGAGGATCTCATCTTAAGGATCCTTGAGAGTGCGATAGTCAGCCAGGCTGTCAAAACTTGTTTAAAAGCAAACTCCCATGCTGAATTTTATATATATATATTTATATACATACATATATGTATATATTAGCACTGCGTCTTCTACCTGTTCAGATTATACGCAGAACTAAATTTATTTTCAAGTATATTAAAAGGTTTTACTATCAAAATTAAGTTTATTCAGATATTAAATAATATATTTTTGAATTTAGTAAGTTTGTGCTGATAACATCACTAAAAACTAGCTTGTTACATTATTGTAATGTTGATGTGCTACATGGGTCTAGTTCTTCTGGTGGGGGAAGATTGGGGGAAGAAATGTTACGACTGTAGGTAGAGGTTTTTTGCTGCACAGACAGCAGACATAGAAGGTCATTTAAGTGGTCTTGAAATTTGAAGCGCATGCCAGTGTAATGCTACCATGGCTACCATGTAATGCCCACCCTTTGATGCCCATCATGTCCCTAATGCCAACAGCAACTCGTTGTGTAATGGCTCATAGCTGACTCCAGGTACCATGTCGGCACTATCTGCTGCTATGTAATGGCCATGTCAGAATGTATGAAGACTCTGGCTGTTTGTGCGGGCCCATTTGAACCTTTTTAGATAACTTCCATGGGTTTTGAGTCCCAACCTCTACTTGAGAATCCAGGGTTATGTCTACAAGGTCTAGAGGCTGGGTGTGATAATAAATTAATATAATAATCAGTTCAATATAGTTTTCCTGTTTTACTGATTTATTGTAAATACTAACACATTATAATTATTGGTATGAATCACTATGTATAACAAAACGTGATACAATGCAATTGATATACAACTTAACGCCCATCTCGATGGTCGTCTGCTCTACCAGTCCCTGACCTGCCAGGCAACGGCCCAACTCTTTTTACTATGCCAGCGCTTCCCAGTGGCGATCTTTCCAACCACCCCCAGAAAAGAAGTGTGTAGAGAGAATTCTCAGATGATTATTATGCATTTTTGTGTTCATTATTATGCTACACCTTATCAAGAATACGGAATGTCAAGGCATTCTCATAAATATGTGTGATTGGTCCGGGTGTCCGGTTAAAATATCCTGGGCAAACCTTAGTAACTATTTCAACTCAGTGTCTCATTCGTCATGGCTGTGGGTCATGGAATTAGGTGTGAGCAATTAGGGTTTTGCTGTTGTAGGCCTAGCTTAGAGGTGGGGACTTTAAAGGACTAGAACTGGACAAAAGAAAGAATATTATGAGGAAAATAGAACACCACCCCATTCATTTCTTTTGAACGCACTCCTCAGAATCACCTGAACAAGATTTGTGCTGTTGTGTATATCTCAATGTATCAGTTAATAAATTGTGCAAATCAAGGAGAGCTATCATCATGTACGGTGAGACCAGTTTTCCTATCACTCTTTCTTTATCCCCCGATAGACAGACATGCCCCCACTGGCACTGGGCACTTTATCGTGAAAAACCACTTTAATATTCACATCGATATACTGATATTACGATTTTGGATGTGGCGATATATTGTCTACCATGAAATATTATCTTTAATGGTATATAATGAATGATAATGCATCACGGTGGGTGAGTAATGGATGATACAATGTGGTAAACAATGCATTGTATGCCGTGATGCATAATATTTCATGATATCATCATCATCATCATCATCATCATCATCATCATCAACAACAACAACAACTGTTTCCATTCTGTGGACGGTTTTTTTTGGTAAAATGCCTCCACCTCCCTCTCTCCTTCCCCATTCTTCCTCCTGCATTCTCTTCCACTCTCCTCCTCTCACTTACACACTTGCTACTATCTGTTCCTCCCATCTCTTCTTTGGTGTCCATTGCAATCTCCTCCCTACATACTTCATATCCATTAATCTTCTTGGAATCCTCTCCTCTTCCATCCTCAGTTCATGTTCCTTGCTTCCGCTTCCTCAACTATATCATGTACCCCCTATACCCCAACTCTTAACTGTAGATCTTCTTCCTAATCCTATCTCTTCTGGTGACAACTAGCATGCTCCTCAAAAACTTCATTCCCATGGCCTCCACTTTCCTTGTTTCTCTTACATACAAAGTCCAAGTTTCTGCTGAATATGTAACTATGGGTATGAAGAATGCTCTAAACAACACTTCAGGGGTACTTCTCTTTTCCATAGTAGGTATCTTACACACCCGTAGAAAACCTCTCCCTGCTGCCCTCGTCTCACTAAATCTTCTCTGCTGCCCCTTTTGCCTCTATCACACTACCAAAATACTTTATGCTCTTTGCTTTTTTTCAACTCTACTCCATTCCATTCCTTCGCCCTTCTCGGTCTTGTTCTCTGCCTTGTCATCACCGTAACTTCACTTCTCGCCATACTAAATTTCATTCTACAATATTTTACTTCATCATTCCATTCCTGCAACTGTTCTTGTATTTTTAGTCGACGTACTTTATATTATTGTAATTTGCTAAAAAAAATCAGTCCTAATATCCTGGCTCCATTAGCTTAGTATCCCAAAGTTAGTAGCTGCAATGATAGCTTGACATGTTCTTCCCTAACTAACTTCCCAGTTGTTTGTTTTTTTGCAATATTACATTCTTTTCACATGCAATGTAAGAGTAACAACGTAGTAGGTTATTTTATTGAACTAGCTTATATTTGTTAGTAAACAAATACTTGTGAGTTGTGATGCATAACCTTGTGGTGACAGTTTAACTGATCACACTATGTGTCCCACCAGTCCGCACCAGCTATGTGGAGAACCCAGACTTTGAGCCTGTGCCGCTGAAGGACTTGTTGGACAAAAGCATGTCCTTCTGGGTGCACCACACACTTTACATCCTCAAGCAAGGTCGCACCACCTGGTGGAGCCCCAAATCTGAAGAGGAGGTGAGAAATAGCACAGATTCGCACTGTTACACCTCTTCAAAATATTCTCATGCCACAATACAATAATAAATAGTTTTTACATTAGTCTTCCCCCACTCCCCCCGTCCCCCCACACTGCATCTTACTACCTATTTAAGCTATACACATTACAGTACTTATTCTTCTTTAGATATATGCCTCTTGTAATTTTCAATGGTTTATATCAAGATAATCGTCCTATTGCCACATGATCAGAGAGGATGATTGCCCCTCTTAATTGATGAATTTATATTACTATACCTTGAGAATTTAAAAAAATCAGGGCTATAATTATTAGTGAGAATCTGACATCTTAGTTCAGTCGGTAGTGTGACTGCCTGCCAAGATAAGGGTCTCGGGTCCGATTCCCGGCATAGCCGAAAAAATTATCATTGGTGAGTTATCCTTTCACATTGATAAATTAACGGCCAGGGACTGGATGTTGTGCTTGTCCTAGTATTAAGTTAGAATATAAAGCATATGAAGCCACGGTAGGCCTAGCCAGCCGATAGTGGAAAATATATGGCTTGAATAAAAAACTGACCTAGACTATAGGCAAGAAACAGTAATGGATTTAAATTAAAGCTAATAGTAGGTATTAGGGGGGTATAATGTGTGCTGGCTTAGGACGAGTTATTTTGTAAACAGTGCTTGTATATAAACCTATGTTGAGAATGAGAATATTAATTTCTTTTATATTAGTATTATGATTTTAAACATTTATACTGCAAGAAGGTAAAAGGAAGAGAAATGGGAACAAATAGATGGCAAAACAAAATAGGCCTTTAATTACACTGCCAGCACTTTTTTTTTTAGCACCGTGTCATAATACTTAATAGCTGTTCAGGTTAAACGCATTTGTACTAGTTAAAATGGGTTTGAAATGAGGAAGGTTGAATTTAGAGGAAATGTACTCGCATTTGTGTGGTGGTAGAGTGGAAAACCACCCTCAGTACATCCAACCCCATATCCCTGTCAGCAGCAGTCTAGTCTATTGTGAGAGTGCACTGCAGGTACTGGATAAAAAGATAATGGCTGCCTCTAGAATAAAACCAGTTGCTAACACCCAACCCCTTGGCTTAGGATTGCTCTGTTGGGACTCTTCATGAAGGTGTAGAAAACATCTGATGCAACTTCCTGAAAAGAAAACCTAAATTGAAAATAAAAGGGTGAATATGGAAGGGGGGGGGGGCTTATAATGTAGAATAGCCAAACTTATTTAATACGTAGAATTTTACTTTGAAGTAATGTATTCTCATTTATGTGGAGGATAAATGGGATTCATTTACAAGAAAACCACTCATTTTACCTCAAACATTTGGGATTTGAACCTCGATCTTCTCATCATCAGCAATCCAGTTTATTGTGAAAATGAACACCAAAGTAGCTTATGTATAAATTTAAAAAGAAGAGTTTATTAAAAAATGATATAATAAAATTTAGAGAAATTGTTAAATAAAACATGAAATTGAAGATGAATTTAAGGTGTCTTTGCCATGTGTCCCTTCATATTAACCTGAATCGAAGCCAGCTTACCTTGCTTGGTTCCATTATGGTGGAGCTTATAAGATATGGACATAATGTAATCAATGGTAAGACGACTACTACCTTTCAGGTCAAATTGAGCGTATCTATGTGAAAAGTCAATGGATAAGTCAAAATTACAAGTATCAAATGACAGGTAAGAGGGAATGAAAACACCATGGCTTTTAAAATGAAACGAACACAGTTCACTATTTACATTGCTTTCGGCGGACAAGAGGTAATGGCTACCTCTTGAAGAAAATTGATAGTTACCGTCCAATCCCTTGACCTAGGATTCATTCTATCGAGAGTCATCAGAGGGTAAAGCAACACAACCTCCTACATAACAAATATCAAAGAAAGCACTTTGTACATACTCATGATATAAATATTATTGTTACAAGTTGTCACTTTCTGTGGTAACAACTTTAAGAGTGGTGTTGTGTGCAGGTGGAAGAAGAAGAGGAAGAAGAATTAGAGACTATGACTGAGGAGAAGGAGGTGGGGCCACCGATTCTCACTCCTCTATCTGAGGATGCCACCTTGGAGAGTGTACCCCCATGGACCGTGCGAATCAGCTCGCAGCTCATGCCAGACTTTGCCGTGGCTGTTCTGCGCTCCAATCTCTGGCCGGGCGCACACACCTTTGCTACTGGCAGGTGAGATGCCAGTGTTTCTCTCACACTCTTGTGCCAGTACTGGCTCTCCACGGCTGTGGGAACACGATGAGATACCTTGCTGCTGATGTGCTCATTCAGTATCGAACCCCAAATGTAGAAAATTGTCTTTCTGGTTAGAATTACTACTCCGTAGTGTAACTTTTTATGGCGATGTGCAGTTTTTTTTGTGTGTCTTGTTGATTTATCTGTGTTAAAAAAATATTAAGTATTAATTATTTTCCATCATCCTATTTGAAGTGTAGATTTACCAGGTAGGTAACTGTTATATTACCTCAATTTCCAAGATCAGTATTCACTACAACAGCCCTGTTTGTTGTACCAGTTCTAGTTATATTTAATTGGTACATTACACTCTTCATGGTGATTAAGTAGCAACAGCTTAATCTAAGGTGTTGGGGTGACCAAGTCACTTAAGATGAAGTTTCCACGCTTAAGCCTGAAAAATAAGAGATGGAAAAGCAGTTAAAAAAAGAATCACATTTAAATAACCACTTACAGCAAGCCAAGACTTTAACCCTAACTGCCTTGTCACAATTAGCTCAATCTGGTGTAAGCCTGGTGCCTGAGACTTTGTGACCACCAGTGCTGTCCACGGTTGATATAAAACCTTTCGCACACGGCCATCAAAAAGATTTAATGAGAGGGAGAGAGTGATAGAGAGTAAATGAGGCAGAAAGAATGGACGAGAGTAATAGGGAGTGGATGTGTGAGAGAGAGAAAATTAGAAAGAGAGTGAGAGGGAGTGAATGTGACTCAAAGAAAGAAAAGAGATAGCAAAGAGATAGACCAAAGATGGCGAATAAAGGATTAAATGTGGCTTTAAGCTTTTCTTTAGACTTTTATTGTGTTTGTTTATTGCTAATATGGAAGCATGAAATGAATGTTTCTTCCACTGCAGGAAGTTCGAGAATGTATATTTTGGCTGGGGACACAAGTACACGAGTTACAACTACTCCCCGCCAATGCTTGAGGCCACCCAGAAGACGTACCCACTGGGCCCCGAGATCATGGAGATGGAGGATCCCACGCCAGAAGAAGAGGAGGCATGGAGGATAGCCCATGAGCCTAAACCAGAGGCTGTTGAAGAAGAACAAGAAGAAGAGGAAGATATAGAAGAAGAAAATGAAGATGAGGAGGAGGATGAGGATTAAGAGTTTTTAAACATATCAGTCACTAATAGCTCAACTCCTTAGTAGTCGGTATATGTTGACCAATCATAGAAATCTAAATATTTAATAAAATAATAATTCATGTTAGGTTCCAATAAAAGTATGTCGTATTAGTTATTTTATTTATTTACTCTAAAAATTAGATGGATCTCTCATTCTCACCAATTCAAGTAGCAAAACTACTTATCCGAAATGCAAATATGTGCTTATTGGACGGGAAAAATATGAAAATGGCGTACAACAATGTGAGGTAAGTGATAGGGAAGGAGCCAACCTGAGGAATTAGGTTTAGATAACAAGTTTAGAAATGAGTAAACGTCTCTTTCATTTCTTCATACTGTACTTCAATCTTTTCTTCACTATTCTTTATCAAAATGATAAACACACAAAATAAATCCAATAAAAAAACCAAAAAAATTGGTAGTTACATCGGAAAAATTTGGGAATATCAAAGTGCTTTTGCGTGGTTTTTTATATATTTCTTGGTCATTACTGGAGCCTGGATTTATTGACTGTTTGGAATCCAATAAATGTGATTTCATATGTGCTTAGAGCTGGTAAAATATTTTATTAAAATAGGAGCTTAATTTTTTTTATGTAAAACTTATTTATGAAATAGAAAATCAAAAACACAAACTTTGAATGTAGTTCAATGACAACACCTCAATATGCTCAGAGAAAGATTATCTATCTAAGCAGTTCGGTTTGTATTCAGGGACCCCAGAAGCTCTTTGGAAGTGTGCCTGTGTGTGGGGGGGAGGTGGGTGGCTGGGGGTGGAGGTGTTCAGGAGTCCTTACCATGTAAAATTTTAAGCTCTGGACGACTCTTGAAGATATTTTAAGGAGGTTTATTTTTCAAGGGAAGTACTTTTCATGCTGTTCTTTGCTATCAACTTTCAAGTATAGTAATAAGCTAATAACATAATAGAAAAAGAAGATAATAAAATACAAACATTTTTGATCAACAATGAAAGCTCATACTTTATTTTTACTTTACAAGTGATAGCATAATATTTTTGAAATAAATGGTTTTATATGCGAAGCTATGACAGGCCTAGCAAGCAGGTAGTGGAAAATATATGGCTTGAACAAAAAAAAACTGACTCAGGCCACATGCTGGAAACAGTAAAGGTTTTATATGTGACCGACAAGCCAAAAGAGGGTACATAGTTTCTCCCCTAGATTTTTTTGAAATTTGTATGCCCTTATATCAAGATTAGTCCTCACTTCTTAAAAAAATCTAAAATTTAAATCCTTTAGAAGTTATTTGTAGTAGTCCTTACCTTGAGGATTTCTGAAATTTGAATGCTATTTATAGCCAAGACTATAAAGCTCATTCGATTAACAGCAGATCTCAAAATATCGGCCAATATTTATTGAGTGTAAGGAAAATTGTTAAACTACAGATCATCATCACGATCAACGGTTTCCAGCCTGTGGTCAGGTCAGTTTAGTAAAATGCCACCACCATTCTTCCTCCTTTAATTTCTTCCATTCTTCTCCTTTCACTTGAACATTTTCTGTTATCTGCTTCTCCCATCTCTTTCTTGGCCTCAGGCCCGACGGAAAGGGGGAGGGGGTACCAGGGTCGCAGCCCCGGGGTTTCTATTATTTTCTTAATTTTTACTCAAATACCAATTTTATTAATTTTTAAGACCTCAGAAATGATATTTGTTTAAGGGAATACAAATATCTACATTTTGTTTAAGTCAACAAACAGCTAAAGTTATATTTTAGCATTTATTACTGTGCGATCCGCAAATGTTTATTTTTGTCTTAATTATTCGGTGATCTACGGTGACGTTATCGCAGTGCACGTGTGTTGCTCACAGGCCTGGAAGCAACTACTAGTCTACTAATGGTACAAAATTAAGTCGCTTGAAAGCGCTGATGCACGTACCGCACTTTCCGTTTTCAATATTTGCTGCTTCGGCAGCACTTGTCAATCTGAATGACAGGTTGTTTGTTTTTGTTCTACTCGAATCGCCAGACAGTCGCCATTTAAATATTTCAGTTAATGTTTGTAGTTTTTTTTGACTTGTGATGATATTTAGCAAATGACGTTTCTTTGTTTTTTATGAACTGGATAGTACTGATATGTAAAATTTTGAAATAGCTACCAAATATTTTATACTTAAATGGTCCATGACCATCATGGATTATATTCATAAGTCAGGAGCAAAAAAGAGAAAAGAACGGGACATACGAGAAAAGGCAGCCAAAAAGGGACAAACTACTTTTGAACATCTAGGTTCTTTCCTTAAACCTGCCGACTCTTCAACCCCAACGAATCAAGGAACTCTTGAAGCAGTTCATAACACTCTCGTTAATCCTAATCCAATAGTTGAAAAAACACAATCAGACCAAAATCCATCAAATTCAAGCAACCTTAATCAATTGGGAGTTAGTTCCTCTTTATCTTTTGATACTGCTGAAACGTTTACTAGCCATAATACTGAAAAGGTAGTTGAAACTGAAATTAGACCTGCATCAAGGTTCAGTGCATTTGATTCATCTGAAACTGTTTCTATGACTATGAACGCAACACATCCAGACAAATCTAAGTTATACGATTTTGGATGTAGGCCAACAGGCTACAGGTTTTACAGGCTAGAAAAACTACTCTTGATGTAAAAGTGAACAATTTAGACAGCTTTGATGAATGATTTGAAACATTTAAGAAGCAGTTGGGAATGTTCAACTTTTTATGGAAATAGCCAACACTTTCAAAAGAGGAACTTATTGAAAGATCAAACAAATTTATTAATTGCTATAGCAGTGATCTGAAGATCTGTTGGAAGAAACTAATCACTTGAAATCAACTCAGCCAGCTAACTTTAAAAATTATCACTCTCCTCTTGATCTCCTAAACACACTGGAAAAACATAAACTTAAAAGCTTATTTCCAAATGTGTGTATCGCTCTTTGGGTGTTCTGAACATTGCCAGTGACGTTAGTCGAAGCAGAAAGGTCCTTCAGCACACTTGCAAGAGTGAAGAACTTCCTCCGTTCAACCACGGCACATACTGTCAAGCTTGGATACACTTGCCTTGGAGCCTTTCCTAGCGAGACAACTTGATTACAATAGACTTATTGACACGTTTGCTAACAAAAAGGCCAGAAAAGCAATTTTTTTAATTTATGTATATAAAATGATTTTTAAGAACATTTGGCAATAATTACTTTAAATATGATGCTTTTTTATACTTTAAATTTTAAATATTATGCTTTTGAATGTAATTAAACTTTATTATGTCATGCTTTTATAGTTAAACTAAATATACACCTTCTTAGTTTTTTTTAACCTTGAGTTTATCAATTCAAAAGTAGTACATTTTACTTATAAAATAGGTCAGGTCTCATCTAGTTGGATTTTTTATTTTTAAAAATGTTTGTATTGTGAGTCCATAATTTTTTATTACGTCTGTGTAACTCAGTTTTTTTAAATGTTTTTAAGTATGATTTGAATTTTTGAATCTGTCCCTGGGGCCCGTGATTTCCCTTGGGGTCTTTTTCCTACATACATTTCCAGCATTTTCTTTGTCATCCTCTCTTTTTTCATTCTCATTACATGCCCAAAATACAGATAGAATGTTAATTTGAAAGTTTTAAGGAAAAACACTATTCTCGACAGTTTGCACACAGATAGGAATGCAAAGCAACCACTTACAAGATTTTTAGGTATTGTATTTTGAATTGATCCTAAGTCACTGTTGGTCAAAATAAAGAGCTTGGGAAACTGTCGTATTATTTACCTACCAACACCTTGTTCTAATTTTGAAATAAATATAATTTAAACTAGAGTTGGATAGAATCCACTGTTTTATGAATCCAAATCTCCAATTTACCTTCAAATACCAAATCAGATTCTTGGAATAATGATGAACATAAGAGAAACTATAAATATAATAGAAAATAGTCAAAATACAAATATATCTCTCTAAAGAAAATTTCTGTCCGCTTTTTGAGGTGATTGTATTATATTTAGAAGGTATAGGAAAGGTGGATTGAAACATATAAACAGAATGAACAAAATATGGCTTTTACACTGAAAAGAACACAGTTCATGCTGTCATTGGACAAAGAGGTGGTGGGAGAAATGCTATATGTTTCTATCCACCTTTACTATACCTTCTTCCAAATATAATACACTTATCTCATAAAGGAAAAAGAGATGTATTATATATTCACATCCAATGTCCTTTTCCTGTGTTTGTCCTTTATGTTTTACCTTTTACATGTTTATATCTATGTGTCCTATCATTCTTTACAATTTTCCATTTTCTTCCTTTTGTGTTTTTTTGGTTTCCTCTTTTAGGAAGTTGCGTTGCACGTTTCACACTCCTCCCTGATGAGTTTCGATAGAATGAAACCTAGGTTGGGGGATTGGGCGGTGACGATCGATTTTCTTTAAGAGGCAACACTGTACCATGTGAACTGTGTTATTCTTTTCATTGTAAAAGCCATAATGTGTTCGTCCCTTTTATATGTTTCGATCCACCTTAATTATATTTAGGGGAATGCAAAATCAACTATTTCATTTCAAAGCATATTCGAATCAAATATATTAAACATTCTTGAGGCCAAATTGAAGGTAGAATATTCTTTGTTAGCTGTTTCATGCCGGAAAAAATATAATGTGCTTATTTAAGCAACTCTATACATAAAAACTATTTAGAAAATGTTTGATTGCACAAATTTTTGTAGTATTTAATTCGAAGTTGATAAATCATGTTATTATTACTACATACAATTCAAATACTTCAGATTTGTAATATACATAACAGCTCAGAATAGCAATAGTTGAAAATAAATTATTAGTATTTTAGCTGTAAATATTTTTATTGGCAATGCTTCGTAATTGTTGAAGAAAGAATTTTTTTCCAGGCGATGCTAAAGTTTATATTTAAAAAAAAATCAAGTCAAAGTTTCACACAACCCTAATGATTATATCTGGACCAGGTAATAACTTCATATTACATTTGAGACTTGTTTAGGGGTCAAATACTACTTATTATTTACATCCATTACTGTTTACAGCCTGTGGGTCAGTTTTTTATTCAAGTAATATATTTTTCATTATCAGCTTTCTAGGCTTGTCATAGTTTCATATGCCTTATAATCTATCTTAAGACTTACTTACTTTGATATGTGCTAGTACTCTTTACAGCTAGCCTGGCATGCACAGCACCCCTGGAAATCAAGGCCCAGGGCAGTTTCTAGGTCGGTACCTAAAAAGCACCAACTCCCAACCCCGAAGGGTGGGATGATCCTGATCAGGCCAGATAACTGGGGCGGGGAGAATTAACTCCTCTCCACTTCCAGTATGCACCGAGGACTCGTGCCTACTACCTATCCAGGGTGGTAGCCGGAGTTGTTTACTTCCGCTCACAGAAGCGACCTTACGATCTCCACTCTTTCCCGTGTGTAGGGGAATGGGGCTANTCGTGTGTAGGGGAATGGGATTATGCCCATTGCGCGTGGGAAAGTAATTCCTCACTACTCGTGCGTACAAGTGGAGGCGCCCATATTTTAGCACATGCACTACTAACTGTCCAGGTTAGCACCGGAGCTCTAAAATGGCGCACCGCACGAACAGAGGGGCCCAGGCCCAGAGCCCCAAGCGCCGAGGCCGAGAGGCCCAGAACGCCAGAAGCTCGGACCCATCGTTCTGCTAAGGCCATCACTCGCCAGCGATTAAACTGCACTGCCTCACGGAGTCCGACCCATTTCCGGGCCAGTGCCACGAGCAGAGCTCACGACATGGGCTTTTGGCCCAGCCCTGTGTACTACTTATAATGAAAGTAGTCGAACGGAGGCATACCAGTCCGCAGGGCCATCCCGAGCACCTGTAGGTAGCCAGTGCAAGCACCAGTCTCTCTTAAGACTAGGACAGTCACAACATCCAGTCCCCGGCCGTTAATTTATCAATGTGAAAGGGTAAATCCATATTTTCATCAATGATAAATTCTCGGCCATGCCAGGAATTGAATCCGGGACTTTTAGCTCAGTAGGCAGACAGGCTACCGACTGAGCTAAGGTGTTGGAGTGGTCAAATACTATTCAAAGGAACAAAATGTTCTCCAAGAACCAATAAAAAAGACAAAGGTAGGCAATTGTTCAGTTTTAAGAAGATTTATTTAAACAAATAAAGTTATGTCAAAGCATATCTTGAAACATTAAGTTATAACATGAAATTTACACTTTTGTTTGAAAGATAAAACCTCAAAGAAACAATTAGTTGTTATTGTAAAAGTAAAATTTTTAGTTCTGATTAAAATATACATAACAAACTGCATAGATTTCATTAGCAACATTTTATGCATGCAACAAACACACTCAATAAATGTATACTTTTCAGTAGTGTAGACTTAACAATATAAAATATTGGTAGTTAATATCAATAACATTTATAACAATGCCACTCTAAATGTACATGATGCTAAGGTACATAAAGGACTACCTATACACAATTATAGACACTTTTTACAAGTAAATAAAACCATAGGTAAAAACAAAATTTGCCTACAAGCATTCTGACATTGTTTTTTTACTAGGCTACTCACTATTTTCAGTTTAAGCTATAAATACAATCAATTAGTGCCCATTTTCCACGAGCTGGATTAGCAGTGCTGACAAGTGATACATTATTTTAAACGGTTTGTTTTTCCATGAGAGAGATTTGTGAATACATTGTTGTTTTTCTGTTGATGGCTGAAATACATGCAGTTCTTTAAAAAACTTGCTGTTAAAATAAAATAATAATTTGCACAATTTTTAATATTAGTTGAAAATTTCAGGCATCCAATCTTTTGATAGCTTTTATATGGAGTTAACTATTGGGGAGATACAGACACAATTTGTTTGATAATGTATCATTTTGATTTGAGTATTCCCGAAACACTAGTCAGCTAGAACACTATAGTACTCTCCTCATCCTGCCTAAATAAGTTGAAAGCTTCTGTATAAAATCACCTAATTTGTAATTATATACTAAGGAGAGTCTAAACCCAATAATGTTAATGTTATATGTCCATATTATATTGTTTCATGTAATGAAGCTTGTGTGATTATTTGCTCCTCAAAATCTGTTTTATTACAGAATTAAGGAAAGTAAAAACACGAGTAGACCAAAGAAAACTTTAGGGCAGCATGTAGCACTGACAGAACAGCTTGTGGTAAAGAGTCTTTCGCGTTCATAACAAATTTTGTTTCCCTAATTTGATTACAACTCCTCTTTGAATAAACAACTGTCTCAACTTTTTTAAATCATTTATTATTTAATTCATTTTATCAGGTACATTCTTTATTGTTCTCTAATAAACAGTAGTTAAAATAAAGCTTATAAAAAATGTGTGAATGCAACAGTAAAAATTGGACAAAAAAAAAAGTTAAATCATTGGAAAAATTGTATTTTTATACCCTATATTTTCAACAATCTATAAATATTATATAATATATATTTAATTTGCTAAGTCTATAAAAGGCAATGCAATGTAGTTATAGTAGTTAAAGATTAAATGTTTTTCTTCTGATCTATTAACTAAATGTGAAACTGCATAAATAAAATTATTCCAATGCAAATGTATGCTTGCAAATCAAACTGGCAATCATTAAATATTTCACTCAAGTGTTATACTTGGAAGAAGATACAGGAAAGGTGGAAAGAAACATTTAAAAGGGGATGAGAACAATATGGCTTTTACAACGAAGAGAAAAATAGAGTTTACACTTTACATTGCTGCCACTGGACAAAGAGGTAATGGCTGTATCTTGAAGAAAATAGTTTTGTTACCGGCCAATGAGGCAGCCATTACCTCTTTGTCCAATGGCAGCAATGTGAACTGTGTTCTTATTCTCATTGTAAAGCCATATTATGTTTGTCCCTTTAATGTGTTTCTATCCAGCTTTCCTATACCTTCTTCCAGATATAACAAAATACCTCAAAAAAGTGAAAAGAGGTTTCCTTAAAGAGATATATTTCATTCATGCTAAGTTATTAAACAAAACATATATATTTATCTAAATGTATAACAATACATCAAAATCTTCACAATAATTTTGATTTTCCATTTACCTTTCATAGCATAATATTTACAAACACTATTTTTTTTTACAATATTTTCACATCAACTATTTAAATTTAACAGTTACATTAAGTTAGAGAAATTTAACTCGCGCAAATGTTGGTGAACATTTTGTTTATTTTAAAGTATTTACAAAATATATGTGATGGTTTAACAAGTTTCTATTTAATAATGACTTATAAATATAAATTTTTTAATCGCATTGTCTCCCAAGTATTCCTACAATATTTCATTAAATGGGTTGGAAATAATTCATTACATGGATTTTTTTTAATCAAGTCAAATCAAACCAATAATTTTGTTCAATATGAACTAAATTCAGTTAGTTTCAATTAAGTGACAGTAAAACAAGATTTATTCTTATAAAGTGAACATTTCAAACATGATCTAAACTATCATATTAAAATAATACACCCTTAGCAAATTGTTATTTAATTCTTATATTAGTCGACTCTTTTATTTTATCTGCATGTGCTTTTTGAAAGGCAATAATAAGTGTAAAAAAGGCACTAGGCTTATTGTCAAGAGGCAGATTTTTATGGTATTGGCAAAAACTTAAACATATCTACATAATTAAGTTCACATCATCTCATTTAATACAAAACACTGAAAATACCTTACATTTAACAGAATTATGCATTAGATATATTTTGTTTGGCCTATTTTAGTGTAAGTCCAAAGAAAACAGTTTAATTTACAACTAAATTATGAAAAAGCATTGCAACAAAACACAATTTAAAACTCCTTAGCTATTTGCCTGGTCAAACAATTTATATTTATGCACCCACACACATAAAATATAAAATTTAAAAAAATACCATTTTAATGCGAGAATAAAACCGGTTTAAGTTACTAATGACTCCTAGTGGTTGACAAACTATCACATGCAAACTCAACACTTAAAATAATAGCCTCACTCCTGTGCATACAAGATGAATCAGAATAAAACAATGGTTCGTATGGTCCAGGTTTAATATCCGTGCCCAGTTATCATTACAAAATGTTGATTTCAATTTATTATTATTATTAGCACCGCGTCTTACTACCCATTCGGATTATAAGCACTTACGCTAATGTGCAATGGTAGGGTGATTGTGAGATGAAATGGAGGACCTACAGTTTAACGTGGGATCCGAACCACGGTGGAGGCCTGGCATTCCACACATCCACAAGTTGTGATTAATACACATCTTGTCAGAAGTGAAGGAAGGGTTTGGCAATCAGATAAATCGGTGCCAGGACCGAGGATTGAACCCCGGACCCCCAGCACAGAAGTCTGACACCTTACCCCTAGACCACCAGGTCACCAATTTCAATTTAATAATGACATGATTATAAAAAAAAAATTACATATGTTGTCAATGCTTTTTAAGATTTAGTTTTAAATCTGTTAAATACTCTCTGAATTAAATAAATATATCTAAAAAAAATAGAATTAAATTTGAATTTTCTTATGTGAATAAATATAGCATTATTTAAATTCTAACTTAAGAGATTCAATTTTAAAAACATTCTCAAAAAAACCTGCCCTTGTTTATTGACGACTCGAGTAATTTAAGACCATCCTCCGGTGAGTTTGTGGAAAAGCTCCTCATTGAGTGTTTGGTTGGCTTCTTTGGATCTCATGGACAAGAAGATGTAGCCCCCGATAAACTCGTGGATCACTTTACAGTCGGCGGAAAGACAACTGAAGATGATGTTGGCCTCCTCAAACTGAACCATCATATGCTTTACCTCCCAGTTCACATTCCATGCCTGAGGATAAAAAAATGCGAGTGTTAGATCCCCTCAATTAATTAGAAACCAGCCCTTGCGTTTTGTTACAGTTATGGTTCTATGTTAAATTTCAGAGATTAGTCATATCCATTATTTTTATGAATACAAATGTTAATTTTGTCTACAAATACTAAATCGAAGTTCTAATCTAAAAAAACATAGCTTACTTTATTGTATTCATTCTTAAGCTGCTATAAAAATTCTTAAACACTTAGGAGTCAACAGAGTATATAGTAAGCCATATTTTCTAACATTTGTAAAAAGAAAGAGTAGTAAAAGTTTTTTTGTTTTTTGCTATGTACTAAGGGTGTGCGAAATTGAGTTTTTTTGTTCGAGACGAGAATGAGAACAAGACTCAACAATCGAGACAAGAGCAGGAACAAGAATTTTAAAAATCCCTTACTTCGAGACGAGAATGGGAATTAAAATTTTTTAATTAATTATTTCTAAATTTGCTACATACTTTCAAAAACACAACAAAACACATAATTATGAAATTTTTGAGGTACATCGATCCCCATCTTCAGCAGGAGAGATTAAAACATAGAATGAACTACAGTAGCATGGTTACTTAAATTCTGTTGTTGCTTGTCTCTTGATTAGAAAACATCTAATCCTAAACATGTTTTTGAATCAATAGACAGGCGACAACAGTATCTAAGTAACCATGATCTACCTCTAGCCATGCTGCCATTGTCCTGTCCAATGTAAAGAGAAGAGAAATGTAGCACTAATTGAAGTGATTTGATTATGTCATTGCTTACATCACTCAGTAAAAAAACAGTTATATTTTAATACGAAGGCAGACATACAAATACACATATTAAAAAAATAAGTAGGGTAATAATGTTAATTGGATATTGGTGTGGATTTTAAAGGTTTATTTATAATTTAAAGTTCTAAAATTTGACCCGATCTTTAACAACTTAGTTGGTCTTCCATTTAGCTTTGTGTATGTAACGCGCTGGGTTGCTTACTGAGTGACATAACAAGCTCAGTCAATCAGATGTCCCTCCCCAAATGGCATTTAGGTATGTGGTATCAAAAGAAAAGTATTGGTAGTGTACTCATTAAAAGAACCGGAAGAAAAATATTGATAGTATACTTGTGTCGAAAGAAAAGTATCAATAACAGTAGGTATCAGTATTGAAACACACATAAACTTTTCTGCTTCATCTGCTTGGGGCACCCTTGAGTTGACAGCTCATTGAGCTCTACAAAAGATTATTTTGTTTAGTTTGTGATGAATGTGCTCATTGATAGAGGAAGGGGTAGTAGCTTGGTCTCCACTCACCCCCGCAGGCGGCTGTATTGATAAACAAAGATGAAAGAACAGCTATGAATTATGATTAGCTAAAAGAGATTGAATGCTAGAGTTGCTTCTTGCTTGTCATGCTGAAAATGAGTGAGAGGTGAGAAATAGTGTCATTTGTTCTTCCTCCACAATCCACCCTAGTAAAGATTAAATATCAGCATGAGTGATGATAGCAAAAAAAAAGTTGTTTCTTTCGATACCGATCCGATTCGATACCAGAGTGTGAGTACTAATACCAGTAAAAGTATTGGGGAAAAAGTATTGAGTAGAAAAATACTAGTATCAAAAGTACAATATCAATATTAGTAAAGTATCAATACTTTTTTCACATCCCTACTGGCACTACCTTCCATTCACTTTACATTGGTCCAGTTTGTGTTTTATTATTTTCTATTAAAGAAGGGGTCTGATGTACCCCGAAAATTGCATAATTATCTGTTTTAGTGTGTTTTTACTGTGAACTTAGAGGCCTATAGTTTTCTGGTAAGTGTGTAGGCCTTGCTCTTCTTTCCTCCTTTCAATGTTTAATTTATTATAAACTAATAGTTGTGTTGGTTGGCTAGTTTATATTTATAGGACAAAGATACATTTAGAGTCAGTAGGATGGGTTGATTTTGATTTAATTTTTATATTTTTTCCTAAGCTAGATAAAAAAAAATTCTTTAAGAAGAACCCATTCTTATGAAAACACGTTTCATACATCAGTTGTGTTAAATCATAAGCTTTATCAAACCTAGGCAGCTAGTTTGAGTGATAGCATATTATTTATAAGGATGGGACGCTCAAACCCTTGAATCCTATGGTATTCGAGAATCTAGCAAAAAAATATCTCGAATCCAAGTATAAAAGCCTAAGATTGAACTCAAAATGCAATTTATTAAGAATTAAATAAATTTGTGAACGAGGAAAAAAATGACAATTTAGCTTCATTTATGTAAAAATTAAAAAAACAAGATCAC
>CABFWB010004249.1:32843-48423 GCA_902151455.1 Timema bartmani
TTTATGTAAAAATTAAATAAACAAGATCACATTTTTTTTTAATAAATTCGTTTATAGAAAAGTAATTTATCATTTAATGTCATCTTTGTTCTTGAAACGTAATAGAAAGGACAAATAAACAGTATAGGAATCTTCAGTGGTGCCTAAACTTCTAAAAAAAAAGTTTTATTTGCTATGCTTATGTTATGTCCTAATAGGCTAAGTGAATATGAAATGAAAACACTACTGTAAATATGAAGTTTCCTTTATAGTTCTGGTAATCAATTGTAATAAATTTTGCTAACAATGTATTATTATATTTATTTCAATTTGTTAGCTTTTTTTTTAAATATACTTTTCAATTTTTTGACAAACTAAAAATGTACTTTTGAAGATTCGAGGATTCAAATTTGGATTCGAGATTCGATCTATTTCTAATTATTTACTAACTACTTGGACAGATTATGTATGTCAGGAATCTTGGCTGATGGCCGATAAGACAAGTCCCCGAACATGTACCTTCATCGTATTGTACCGCCACGTTTTGATGTGATCTCCTGTGTTGATGTCCATCCTCATGAGCCTGTTAAAGGCGACACCAAGCAGTTCCTCCTTCTTGTGCCCCATGAACTTGACGATGAACAGGGAGATGCCGTACTCGGGGAGTGACTGCCATGCCTTGATGTAGCTCAGTTTGGCGTCCACCAGAGGGAGATCCTTCACGTTGGTGTGTGCCTCCAGAATCCTCTGCACCAGCTGGAATTATTATTTATAAAATAATATACTAGTTTTATCATTAAAATGTATACAATACATATTATAAAAAACAAGGGATGGAACTCCAGAATCCATCAGAGTTTCTTAGATTCGAGAAAATATAACATAAGAGATTTTTTTTTTCTTTAAAAAGAAAAATGGCGCCAAATGGTTATATTAGATTAAACATTGAAAGGAGGGTAGAAGGGTAAGCCTATACAACTTACCAGAAAACTGTAGGCCTTAAAGTTCATAATTAAAACACAACATAACACATAATTAGGTAATTATGTGTTTTGTTTTAGTTGTGAACTTATGTAATTCATCTCTATAAGGAAAACCTCTTTTCGCTTTATGAGGTAGGACCCCTAATTGTATTACATTTGGAAGAAAATCCATAAAAGTCATATTGTATCTGTCCCTTTTGTATGTTTCTATCCACCTTTCCTGTACCTTCTTCCAAATATAATGCAAGAACTTACATAATTATGTGTTATGTTGTGTTTTAATTGTGAACTTTAAGGCCTACAGTTTTCTGGTAAGTGTGAAGGCCTTGCCCTTCTACCCTCCTTTCAATGTTTAATATAATAAGTTTATTGTTGATTCAGCACATCATATAGGACAAACTTAACAACACAACAATGGAGACACTCCCCACCCTTATATCAACATCATTGGCATGTCATCGATTCATTATTATTTTTCTGGCTCATCTGCCACTTGGTTTCTGTCAATTACTGACCAATTAAAAATTAAAGGTTCTAAATAAAATGTAGGAAAATGGTAGAGCACAAATAAAAGTAACAACACTGACACATATTTACACACACTTCAATATTTCGATGCTATTGTAGGATCTTCCTCAGGAAGTAGTAGTAATTAGACTGGACAGGATGTTGTCTTCAAAAAAATATGCTGCCATCAAACTCAAGAAATGATCTAAACTTTATCTCACTGAAATACAGAAGAACTCCAGACCTATAGGCCCCCTTGAACACAGCGCTATCACTAAATGCCCACTCATGGGTATGAAACCCAGTGTAGCCAGCCTGCTAGGGATAGCCACCCCTACGGGATCCCTGCCATAACTACCCAGCAGACAACCCATACAACCACCACCACCACAAGCCACACCTGTTCTTAATATATCTAAAAAAAAAAAAAAAAACTGAAGACAACAACAATAGCATCGAAATATTGAAGTGTGTGTCAGTGGTTACTTTTATTTGTGCTCTAAAATTTTCCTAATATTCTATAATTTTATTTATCACTAAATGTTTTTGCTCAATGCACTTTTTTCATACATAAAATTAAAAGTTCTGTAATATTATTCACTCAACGCCATAATGTTTACATCTTTAGCTTTGGCTAATTTTGTTTTCAATCCTGTGGTTAGCTCTAGAGGCAATAGTTGTTGATACTATTTCACACATTTACAAATACTTTTAGCTGTACACACATCAACGAAATAATAGTATTCACCCCTTAGTTCAACATTGTCTAAGGATGATTTCGTTATGATAGTTGGTGCCAATTTAAGTGTCGACATGACTAGTTTTGATTCATTTTATCAATGGCAGCCATAGATACTTGACACACAAACAATTGAACATGTATTTGTTTTGGTGCAGTTCAACCCAATAATGACAAAAAATATAAAAAGCACAGTTCAGTGACGTGCATAGCTTTTTTTTTTTTGTTTAAACAAGGGGATTTTGTACAACTCAAATATCTGTGTGGTTCAAAATTTACTTTAACGATACTCCAGATTCCTCAGTAAATTGCTATATATATAGAAAAAAGTTATGGAAAGAGGAATAGAAACCAATAAAAAGGAACAAACACTTTGAGGCTTTTACAATGAAAAGAGGAACATAATTCACACCCTTACATTGGTGTCACTGGACAAGGAGGTAATCGCTGGACCTGGAAAGTGAAAAAGTTTATCTCTAGGATTAAAACTATTTTAAAAATATAACAGATAAATAAAATGTTAATATAAAGACTACCTTTCCCTTGAGTTTTCTTAAAAAGCGTGGTGCAACGTAGTCATCAGGGTTGATGTTGAGCGATGATGGGCTGATGGCTGGAGTGAGAGCCGGGTGTTGCATCTGGAGGAACGCCACAATGGACTTCACCTCAGTCTCGTAGGAGCTGTCGGCTAATGAACGGCCCTTCGCTGCCAGTCTGCATGCGGCCATCCACTTTGCATATTGCTCTTCCTGCACACACATACACACAGTACATTGAGAAATATACACTCTTAACACTGTACAATAATGTAATGTGGGAGAGAAGATGATTGGGTTAAGCCTCGAGAGAAACATGTTAACCTCTTTCTAATCTTTTCAATCAAGCCCTACTTAAAACTTTACTCCTGCTCACAAAAATTATCGTTACTATCTCAGAATTAAAAAATTGTATATTTTTCTTCATGAACACTGGACACTTTTGAGTGTTGAACATAATATAATTTAAATTATTAAAAACAATGTCTTACAAACCAGAAAGGATAAAATGAAGAATGGAAATTTCAGAAAACAAGTTTTTTTTAGCATTGCATCTTACTACCTGTTCAGGTTATATTTATAGGAAGTGTACCCACATTTGTATTGAGGGAGGGTGGAAAACCATTTTATAAAACCCACCCTCAGTACACCTGACTGAGATTTGCACCTCGGTCGCCCTATCATTGAAAGTCTAGTCTACTGCGAGAGCAGTGAGCTAAACCACGCAACCACTGAAGAGTGTATATATGATAAAGAATATGATGGAAATCTACAGTAATAGTCAACCTGTTATAGGTTGATGATGATAAAACCAAAAGCTACTTATATTGCAGCTAATGGCTTCTTTTATGTTGATGCATCATAAAACTTTTTATAATACCATCAATAACTATGTTAAAGTTTATTTTATGCAATATGGTAAGTACTCACTGTGTCGCATCGTATCATCATCTCGGTCATGCCCTCTGCGCTGGGAACCTCCAACTTGATGCCGTACTTGCTTTGAGCAATATTCACATCTGGCGTAACTTCACAGCCCCGTAGGTTGATATGGTGCGCAGGTTCGGCTCCTTGCGTTGCCTCCTCTCTCGTCTTATACAAGGTGAGGTGGAGGTCACGGCAGGTGAACCAGTACCGCTTAAACGCCTTCAGTGTGAATCGCTTTGGCCTAAAGTCGCAAAATAAGAAAACATATTTAATGGAGTCATTATGGTAATGTAATGAGAAGGGAAGAGGAAAGAATTCCAAGGAGAACGATAAAGATAAAGGATGTAGGAAAAAGACCGCAAAGGAGATGGAAGGAGCAGATAACAAAAAGTGTACTAGTGAGAGGAAAATAATGTTTGAAGTAAAAAGGAAAATGGAGGCATTTCACAAATTGACCCAGCCACAAGTTGTAAACAGTTGATGATGATGATTAAATGATAATTTAGCTTATTTGTTTAGATATATTGATAGATTAAATAACCAAGCCATAATATTTGTTAAATTACAATTATAGCCGCATCTAAATATATTCTTTAAATTGAAAAATGGCACCTAGACATAGGAATCAAACCTGTACCATTGAGAATCAAATAGCTGAAGCTGTTATTAATTTTAGAGAGAAATTCGCCATCTAGATATCATATTCTGAAAATTGAAAAATGACACCTGGACACGGGAATCGAACCCGGGACCTCTGACTTAGTACGCCAATGCTCTAACCACTGAGCTATCCAGGATTCGTCTCGTGCCTTGGGTCATTCTTCACTCATATTTTAAGGCAGAGTCTATGATGGACTAGCGGAAATCGTCGGCTACAAGTATGTGATTATATTAATATCATGAGCCATCGGATAACGCAGCCATCTGCGACTCGGTATTTGGCTTTAAGCTGCCATTTGCACAGTTATTAAATGATGGCTCAGTGGTTAGAACGTTGGCGTACAATGCCAAAGGTCCTGGGTTTAATTCCTGTGTCCAGGTGTCATTTTTTAATTTAAAGGATATGTTTGGATATAGGTGTAAAATTACTTGAGGAAAAACCTGTCATGTTCAAGTGTTTTCATCTATATTTAAATTTGAGTTTAGTCAAATCCAGTTTTTTTTACAAAACTATCCAAATCTCAAATTCGAATCTGAATTTAATAAATGTTAAACCCGCTTCAGTCGCCACTCAGTCACTCTTACAATAAATTAGACTAAGAGTAATTAGTACATAAGTGTATAGCCTATACAGGTAGTAGGATGTGTTGATGATAAATGTTAAAAAATAAGTTGTTATAATTCATTGATTATAATTTATATCATTCATACATTCAGTTAAGTGTTAAATTAAGGTCATGTTAAGTTTAGCCTATAATTACAATGGACCATCAATAATCAGTGTTAGAGCTCTAAAACAAATGCCAATTCAGAATATGAAAAAACGTTTATTTTTAAATCTTAAATTCAATAAAAAAAAGACCTATCTCAAATGTACCTAAAGATAAGGATAGAGAGTTTTAGAGTGAAAGGGTGTCAAATCGAATCTTTGGCTGGGTTAAATTATATTTATTTTTTAAATTAATCCAATAAGAATGTATTGTAGTAATACAACTGAGGATTTTTTTTTTTACAATTGATAAATTTCTAGTGTAAAGTTAAATAATATTTTGATAACAAATTGATTTTAGTTTCTATAAAAAGTTAAATTATTGAAAAGTTTGGGATATAGAAACAAATTTCAAATTACATTACCTAGGATACCTACCTTTCTAATGTAAAAATACAAAATTTTGAATTAAATTCAAATATCGGTTAGAATCAGATTCAGAATATAATGAGAGTTCACACAGGCTTATGAAACTCACTTTATGAAACGTAAGTAGTCAAAGAGCTCAGGTATCTGCATGATGTCGCTACTGCTGCTGATATGCGAGCCTTCCAGAGTGACTTGAAGGTCTGTAAGCGCAGCATCAATGTCGTCCTCAACTATAGTGTTACTGCTGTCCATTATTGGCTGTGGCACGCCTGCTTGCAGTGTCACTTGCACCTGAGGACATTTCTTTATGTAATTGATTCTGAACAAGATAATGTACCGTCGGCCCCCCATAGGCCGTGGATATGTTTCAGAAGCAATAATAAAATTGTTGATGTTGAATTAAGTATGTGGTTTATTGTTAAAGTTACAAAACACACAAATATCCCGTGACGTGTGAGTGGGTGTGGCGGACGGTTACTGACTGACTGACTGGTCTACACATACTAGGTGGTCTTGACTCTTACGAGTCTCATGAGTAACTTCCAGCTGTTCGCCTCAGGCAAACTCTCTGAACTATCCCAGACCCTAGAGCTACAGTTGTCCGCTCCCGCCACCAAACGCACATGTCACAATAATTATATAAATAATTAGGTTAAAGTTTTGTTTTTTGTAAGTTCAGCCTAGCAGCAAAACAATGAATATGGTACACACAGTAAAAATAATCCTAAATTTTTTACACACCTATGATTCCTTTCCAGCATAAAAACTCCTTTACACAATACACTGTGTTCAAGTGCCAAGTAAGGGGTGTAATGTGTTAAAGGAGGTTTATAAACCTCAAAGATTTAATTTAATTTTTGAAGTGTAGTACTGTTTTGGTGCGGTTTGTAGACCTTTCTTATTTAATGTTTTTCGTAAATTTGAAGACACCATTTTTCCCATTTAAATGTATCTTTGAATCGATATAATCTTAAAATTGCAGATATTTTTTGACCAATGCTATTGATGACTCAGAAGCTGATATATTATGGAATAATAAAGATAAAGATGGCTAAGAAGATTCAAATTGATAGTGATTCACTAGAAAGATATGAATAACATACCCACTTATAAATACGGTTCTATTGTTGTTACTAAATTGAATTTTGTAATAAAGATATTTTTTAGATATAGGGTAGCTTAGCTTTTTATTTTTATTTATTTCCTTAGAATTCAAGATTTTTATCTATAGGTGATACTGAAAAATTAAGGTGTGTCTTACAAACGATGGTGTTTTAGAATTGAAGAAATACCCCACATTGATTTTTTTTAGCGACGCGTGTTACTACTCATATGGGTTATACACCTATGTACTAATTTCACTAATGTATTAAGAATTAAGAAGGTCTTAATTTATAGGAAGTGCACCCAAATTTGCGTGGAGGGAGAGTGAAAAACCATTTAAGAAAAACCAACCTCAGTGCACTCAACCAGACTAGAACCCTGATCTCCATGTCTTCGGCAATCTAGTCCAATACGAGAGTAGCGCGTTAAACCACGCGGCCACCGAAGTGGGTTTTATTTTTATTAATGAATATTCATATCTATAGGATAATTTTAAAATAATCAAGAATGAGTTAATTTAAAAAATGCTAAAATTCTGGTAATTATTATTATAATTTTTTAAAACTTAAACACCAACAAATTAAATAATTAAAGTATTCCATCTCATACAACAGCTATACACAGCTTTGACACATTTTGCAACTAGCACGAATAATAAAATATAATATATTGCGGGTAGTTTTATTTTTATTGCCGATTAACTTTATGCTATCCATCTTTAATCAGCTCATCATGGTAGCCAAATAGTTTAAAAGTCTTGTGTAGTGTCTAAAACTGTGGTACACAAAGTATTTCAGAGTGTATATGACATAGCACTAAGTTTTATTTATCATCAAATATTTGTTAATAATAGTAAATGTGATAAACAAATTAATGCATATTTTAATGAAATGGACTTTTATAAGCTCTTTTATTCTGTCAAGAATTTGTTTAGCCTGCCATTAAAGCTTTATTGAAGTATGGAACAACTGTTTATAATTTACAAACTAGCAGGTATTTTTGTCCTTTTTTAAATTAAGAGCTGGTAGGGGTATGTTAGGTTATAGTCTTGAAAGGGCTATGAGACATCAATTGTGCGTTTAGAATAAATACTAATATTTAGAAATAAAAAGTTTATAATTAACTGAAATTCACAAGATAACGTGAATATATTTTTTTAAATTTATATATTTATCATCATATTTATAATAAGTTTTCCATTCTCTTACTTCACTTAATCCAAAAGAAGAAACATTGTAAAAATAGAATGAAAAAAATTGGTGGTAGATATGAAATACAATATCACTAAATGACTAATTTATAGTATTTTCTCATCTTTATTTAAAAACATAGTGTTCTTTGTTGACTATTGTTGGTATAACTTAGCTTACTTTAATAATAAATAATAACTCTAATATTATCATACCTGCAGTGCTGCAAACATAAGCATCTCCTCCTCCGTGCAGTCGATCTCTTCGTTGAGCAGTTGCCACTTGGCCTGCTCGTAGATTTGATTGATACGCACAGAGTCGTATTTTGGGTTCAGATCATAAAACGAGTAGAACTTGAAGCGCAGACACAGTGTGTCATATTCTCTAACACCTTGCTCCATGATTGACAGCGAGGAGTCCAACCAACTGGATAAAATAAATAGTCTAGTTACATATTGAATAGATATTGAATAACTTAATGAAAACAAAGAAAGACTCAACAATGTATCAAAGTGCAAAGCTATTTGTAAATATTTCCCATTGTTTAGTAAAGTAGAAAAAAAATTATTAATAAGAACCTCACTGGTAAAAAATAGTTTGATTTATGAGACATTCTATTTTTAAGCAGAGATCACAAAATAAAAGAATAGAATTTTGTTGATCAAAATATATATATTTAAATATTGGATTAGTTAGATACTTAAAAATAGTATTGTTTTACAAATCCACCAATTCATACATCTATAATTCTACTTATTGGCGCAAAAAAAAAGTAAAAACTCACGCTACATTGATGCGTGCACGTTCAACAAGTGTGCGTGGCCTGAGTAGTTTGTTGCGTGCCTCAGGACTAGGTTGAGATGGGCTGTTGGCAAGAGACGAGTCGAGACTTCCATTGAGCATCTCGAGTGTAAGACTATTGTTGACGTTGTACGGTGAGTAACTTCCATTCATTTCTCCATAGCTCTGGTTGTTCTTCTTCCATGTTCCAGACTGTAATGTAAATAAGTTAATAATACATGGAGAGAGATAAATCTATACCGAATTTATTAACACTGGCATAAATAATGTGTTATAGTATCACACAATTCTATACTAGAAGACAAGCTATTATCATAAAACACCAAAATAAGGAATTTTTCAATCTCAATTTTGGCGGCACTATCAAATAAGCTATTATATATAGGAGTCAGGAACTAGTATAATAATTTACTATTTATATTGAGTGAAAATAACTCAGTTGGTCTTTAGTTACACCACTCATTAATTTCAATAAAGGATGGAAATTATAGATTCAGAAATAAATTAATAGAGCTGGTTTTAGTTTTTAGTGCTTATCTATTTAGAAAGTAAAATTAACAATAATTAAATTTTTCAAAAACAAAACGAAATAAAATAACAGTTCAAAGTTTAAAATTGTATGCTCTATAAAGCATCCACCATGAGCTTTGATAACAGTTCACACATGGGGCTTTCTTTTGAATTTGATTAATTTTTAAAATGTGTCTGGTTTAATTGGCTTCCACTTGTCTTATAGGACTTCCCACAAGTGATTTTGGTTAGTAGTCATTTGCACTTGTCAAAAGCATGAATCCACATTTTCCCACAAAAGTTTGATTGTATTACAATTGGGACCTTGAGGTTGCCAAGTCATTTTATTGTAAATATGTTGACGTTCCTTTGACTCAAGATAAATGGTGCACATTCATGAAGTATATGTGTTTTATCAGTGTCTTGCTTAAATGTAAAGCCCTTCCTGAGAAGCTGTAACTCCGATAAAATCCCATGGTGCTGAAGAAAGCAATATTACGTCTTTTGATCCATGTTACCAACTATTTTGGCTAGGACCCAAACTTCATATTCTCCTCGGACTCCCCAAACTGTGAGAGAACTTCCATCATGGTTGACGGTAGGTTTAATGCACGGTGCAGTCATGAGCTCACCAAGTAATTAGCAAACACAAGACTTACGCTCTAAATCAAATAATTTAAACTTCTATTCAGCAGTAAAAAAAATACCCTTTTCCCCCTGTTCAATTGTCAAATATTGACATACTTTAAGCCAGGATAATCTCTTATTATTATTTACCTGCCTCAACAATATTTCCTTTTGCTGCTATGAAACTGTGCAATCCAACATCAACAAGCTGACCTAATGGTAAAGACAGAGACTGGCTTATATCTTGTTTCCCAGAGAACAGCTCAAGTTGGATCACATTTATTATAATAATAATTATTATTATTACTATTATTATTATCATCATCATCATCATCATCGTCATCATTATTATTGGTGTTTGACGTGCACTTTTTGAACTGATAATTTTATCAGCACACCAGAATAACAATGAGTGAGAGTGAAAGGTCCTACCAATTTTCCCAGGAAAGGTATTTTCCCATCACCTTCCAGGGTTCTTTTACATGCCACAATCGATATGGGACTGACAGTTTTACTTCCTCTCTGAAACAAGTTGTGCTAAGGATTGTTATTGCTCAAGAAAAACTTGTTGACTTCAGCTGGGTTTGAACCCACAATCATCAGGTCCTGAGGTGAGCACTTTACCCAAAGACCAACAGATTCGATACTCACTACTATAAACTTTTATTTTTGTTTTGAAGCCACTTATGCCTGATCTGAAAGTGGATGATTTCTTAAATTCCCCATTTCTCTGTTTCACTGTACACCCCCAACATCTTCTGCAGCTTTGAAGTTTCTTGCCTCTCTTAAAGTGACCAAAACATCACGATTTTCAATTGGTATTTATTTTCTTGGTACCATATTTTAGTTGTAATTGCACTTTTTACTGAACAATACATTTTGAGAGGCTGGACATGATTTACTGAATAAACTGAATGTCTCAGATAGTGATTATATTAGTGTTTATATATAGCTTCTGCACATCGATTGCAATAAATAAACCTTAGCTTAAAGAAAACAAATGCCACATCAGGTGCTCTTTTTAACACTTTCATTATTCAAGCTGGCTTGACGTTTTTCTCATGTTGCGAATAGCTATTAATTCAAATACTTAACAAAATTATGGTGACGACTGGGAATTAATGGTTTTTTTTAAAAAAAGATGTGTGTTTATAGGAAATAATAAACAATCCTGTACTCAAGATTGGATGGTATAATTTTCAAACGTCTCTAAGATATAAAAAGGAAAAGCATCTTAGATTTTTATACTAAGAATACAACTTACACCAATATGTACATGTTATAACACCTTTATTATTTATAATGATGACCTGTGTTGAGATAATCTATATTTTACTGTATTCTTAATATGTTTATAAAGTCTGTTCAGCGTAGGAATTGTTTTCTGAAAGGCCTTTTTCCCTACCAGAAATCTATTATATAGTACAATATTGGTAGGAAAAAAGACCTTTCAGAGAGTAAATCCTACCGTGAATGGAGTATATATACAAGTCTTGGGCCACCATCTCTACTGTATAGGTCCCGAAGTATTACAAGGGGGAAATTTTAGAAGTTATATTTTACTTAGTGTGTGCCAGTGGTTCTAAGTGCATGATAATCACGAGGTGTTTGGTGTTAATAAGAAACACCTATGTGCCCATAAAAGGAAAAGAGAGTTGTGAATAAAGTGACATTCACACGAGCCCCCTTTGAACCATAATGTGGCGACAAAGCATAACCATTGTTATAAATAGAGCCTTTCACATGCCAAACATGTCCCTACAGAACTAAAAACCTATTTTCAATAACATTTTAGATGAAATATTGCAGTTCTGAGATTAAGGTAAATGATAACAAACAAAGCTCTAGCCTTTCTCAAAAACCAAATAGTTTGTTTTAATAAGAATATAACAGTCTGTGTTAAAATGGTTGAAGAGTGTTTTTACCATTTGGAAGATTCAGAGGTGCCTCCCATAATAAAAGATGCTTGCCTTCTATTAAGTGGAATGAAAGGCAATTCGAGTTAGGGCCAGTATTTTTGCAGTTTATATAGTACAATTTTTGTTGGTCAAAATAAATAAAATAGTGCTTCAAAAGATATTTTTAATTTAATTTTTACAAACTATAATAAAAACAGTTCTTGAATATTTGTCATGGGCATCTTTGAGTTTGATACCTTACTTTTTATCTTCATTTAAAAAGTTTTTGATCAAATTACCGATATTCAAGAACTGATAAGATTACTGTACATAAAAAATTAAACTAAATTTATTTGTTGAAGCAATATTTTTTATTTTAGCCGAAAAAATGTTTTGCTATAAAAATTGCAAAAATAATGAGCTTTTCTTGCATTCCATACACTCCCACCTTAAGTTGGCGAGAATCACTATGTTCTACTGACAAAATGTATGTTTAGCTCACCCCAACAGGAGAGCTGATTGGTGTGGAAGTCTGGTGTCTAGTGGGGGTAACAGGGGCACACATGAAGGGCTGCGGGCTTTGCTCCAGGCTCCCCGTCGACCCTGAGGGACTGTGGTTAGGAATAAAGGTGTTGGTGTCAGGTGGTGACACCCCGTTGTTGGGGCCTCCTCTACCCCCGTGGTTCTGGTGCTGCTGCTGTCGCTTCTTGTTGCCTGGTAAGTCCTTCAGATTGTACTTGAGGTGGTTTGGCTCCAGAGGCTTGCATAGAGACAGTTCCTCTGGGTATCTCACACCTGCAACAACCACCAATGTTTCACATA
This sequence comes from Timema bartmani, assembly GCA_902151455.1. Taxonomy (NCBI): domain Eukaryota; kingdom Metazoa; phylum Arthropoda; class Insecta; order Phasmatodea; family Timematidae; genus Timema; species Timema bartmani. The sequence goes on from CABFWB010004249.1 coordinate 45,265, forward strand.
CATAGAGACAGTTCCTCTGGGTATCTCACACCTGCAACAACCACCATTGTTTCACATACATAAAGACAGTTCCTCTGGGTATCTCACACCTGCAACAACCACCATTGTTTCACATACATAGAGACAGTTCCTCTGGGTATCTCAACACCTGCAACAACCACCATTGTTTCACATACATAGAGACAATTCCTCTGGGTATCTCACACCTGCAACAACCACCATTGTTTCATATATATAGACAGTTCCTCTGGGTATCTCACACCTGCAACAACCACCATTGTTTCACATACATAGAGACAGTTCCTCTGGGTATCTCACACCTGCAACAACCACCATTGTTTCACATACATAGAGACAGTTCCTCTGGGTATCTCACACCTGCAACAACCACCAATGTTCCACAAGGAGAGTGGTATTAACCCATTTTCCTCACTAAACCTCTACAAAGAAGATTGAGTCCAGGCACAAGACTAATGTAGTAATTTCTAAATGTGTATTTTTAAAATAAACCAGGCCTTTATGTTGACCCTAAAGAAATGCAGGTGTTTTATTTTTAGTCTGCCTCATTATAGTACTATAAATCAGGTCCACCATGAGGGGAAAATACCATGGTTACAGGCCCAGGACTTACAGGGGCCCAGGTCCAAGATCCAGATTAGCATTTTTTTTAAATTGTGGTATATTAAATAAAATATAAAATAAAACATTAATTATGACTTGATAAGAGATAGAATGTCTTAGCATACTAAGTGATAGTGTACGCCCAGCCCACCAGCAGGGGGTTTCCTTTGGAAGAACTTACTGGCATTTGTCACAGTTATTATATCAGTGGTTCGGTATTCTTGTCCACCATTTCGAGGTGTTGAGAAGTTTCACAGTTTATAATTTTTTACTGAAATTAAATTTTGGCACAAGAAAAGATTTGAGTAATAAATCAAGTTCATTTTAAATTTAGTTATGTTATTATGCGCGTTACATTTCAGTGTTCATTTAAATGTTAATTTGAGTAAATTGCTTTTGTTTTGTAAAAGCAAAATTTGTCCCCTCACTTCCCAATTGGTCGTCCTCTCTCCTGGAATAAACATGCCTCTATCTAGATTTATTTCACTTTCCTCTGATATTCTTTAATATTATGCTGAAAAATGTCATATCAATCTCCAAATAGCTTCAAGAGGCATTCATTTTTCAAAACTTGAAGATAACAATTCTGAGTTCATGACATTTGAACTTCATGAAAAGGTGCTACTTTTTGCGATAGCATTACAGAAGGACAATCTTTTAGCGAAATTAAGTGGTGGTGCTATGGTTGCCACAGATGCAGTGCATCATCATATGTGCCTCATTAAACTGTATAATGAGTACTGTATGCAACTAAAATCAAAATAACAAATGACCACAGATTATGCACAGCAATCTGCATTCTCTGAGCTAATCAACTTTATTGACTCCCATTTGGAAGACAGGGATGTTGAGCAATTTTTTTTATCTCAAATAATTTAAAAATCATGTACAAACAGCGAGTACAGTTACTAGGTGGATCTTCTAATACCACCCATTCAACAAGATTGAAAGAAAAAAATCATTGTCTATTTCCCAGAACTTGAAGCTCACAGAGAGAATTACAATGTTCTACTTGTGCCAAATGAAGTAATGGGAAAATCTCTCTGACAAGCATCTGCATTTGATGTAGAAGGATACCCCTCTTTCCCTATTTGTTAGTGCGACTGTCCTGCTAAAACTAGACCGAAATACCTTGTTAATACATTGCATTGTATTGACTTATCTGTCACATATGATCAAGTTTTGAGTCTATCAGCCGATATAGGTAATACAGCAGTGACATACTTTCAGAGAATCGGATATGCTGGAAATAGGGGTATTCACAACATCTGCTGTCAATAACATTGATCATAACCCAAAAGCGATGAGTGCGAGTGGCTCTTTTGATGGGACAGCGATTTCGTTATTCCAACATTCTACCATAGGTAATCCTGGTAGTAATCAGGAAGTGTTGCAAATGGTTAATACAGGAAAGAAAGTTAATGCATTGCCCACTACCTACATGAGTGTTCCTCCTATTGTTAGTTTGAAAAAAAAAAACACCATGGTACCCGACAAACCTTCCTTAATTTTACCTGCGAAGCATGCGATGTCTGACTCAAATTTGAAAGAAACAGAATGGCGTGCTCATGTTAGCAGGACTATCACTAACACTCCAGTAAATCCAAAGGAACTCTATGTGTCTTGGTCTGCATATCATCCTTCTAAGATATCTTTGGTAGAGAACATTTCGTCCATAGTTTGCTTCTTCTACCCTATAGGCTAACAGAAGTATCAGTCTCGTCGGTAGTTTCCTTCTCATCCGTTTGGATTTGGCAGTAATCTCGCTTCATCCGCAACAACACGACAGTAATTGATAGAAACTGATGTACTTTTTATATTAGTTATTATATTATACGAAGGAGGGAAGGAATGACCTAGTCCCTACCGTTCCGTATTGCACTCTTGAGTCAAATCACACGTTCTAACCGATCAGAATTAAAACTCTTGAAACATTCATAGAGGAATCGGACATTTTCTGTATGGTACGTGTAGGCAATACCGGAATAACTGGGGACATTTCACCACCTGGCTAAGAGCTTTGAACTTTCTCATAGAAGGACAGGCGAGACCCTACAACTCGTTAAAGCTGTACTGGTCACTATTGATGATGATACTCTGTAGCCACGCTATCTCCTCTGTTCCTTTAATATAAATAGTAGTATCTTCGAGATATGAACAAATCAGTGAAACGAGTTCTAAGTAGGGTTCATCCCCACTCTTCCAAGATAGTCAATTATTATGAGGAGTCACACAATCTGCGTTCCTCTTATCCCATGATGAGAGAAAGTCCATCTCAAACAGTGGAAGGAGCATAATATAGTTGGTTTTGTAACCTAGTTACAACCATACGTGAAGGAAATGGGTACACTCACCAAAACCTGCCCTTGTTGACGCGATACGACGGGACTCCAATTCCCAAGAAACACTTTGCAGCACTGACACCATTCAACTAAGCCAGCGTTCCTGCCTCGCCGCTCGTCGTGCCAGCCGACGCCCCCCCTCTCTCTCTTGCTCCAAACAAGTGAATCTCGCCGAGCATGCGCGGTGCGCATTTTG
>CABFWB010004249.1:52128-62840 GCA_902151455.1 Timema bartmani
TGGGGGGGGGGGGGGGGGGGGGGCGCAAGTGACCCCACCTACATCCTCGCATACCTTAGAGCCGCCTCTGACTATAACAATAATTAGAGTTCACTTGCATTGTGTGACTGTAAAAATATGCAATAATAATAATAATAATAACCCACCCAGTTCCTTGCTGAGGTTGACGACAGCGTTGAAAGTCTTCAGGGAGAAGTCGACCCTGCAGTCCAGGTACCTGAGGTCTGGGAGTTGCACCCTCAGTGTCTTGTGCATGGGGGTGAAGTGGAGGAGAGCGTCAGCCTGGACGCCATATTGGTCCAGCGTGAAGCGAGTCCTTGTGAGCCATACGTTCCTGGCCGGCCACCAGAGTGCGTGGTCTGACCAGTCCATCGCAATATCTGCAACCAACAAACAGTAGTTAGCTAGTGCTCTGTTATAATATCTACAACAAACAGTAGTTAGCCAGTGCTCTGTTGTGATATCTACAACCAACAACAATAGTTAGCTAGTGCTCTGTTATAATATCTACAACAAACAGTAGTTAGCCAGTGCTCTGTTGCAATATCTACAACAAATAGTAGTTAGCTAGTGCTCTGTTGTGATATCTACAACAAATAGTAGTTAGCTAGTGCTCTGTTGCAATATCTACAACAAATAGTAGTTAGCTAGTGCTCTGTTGTGATATCTACAACAAACAGTAGCTAGCCAGTGCTCTGTTGCAATATCTACAACCAACAAACAATAGTTAGCTAGTGCTCTGTTATAATATATACAACAAACAGTAGTTAGCCAGTGCTCTGTTGCAATATCTACAACAAACAGTAGTTGGCCAGTGCTGTGCTGCAATATCATACAACCAACAAACAGTAGTTAGCTAGTGATCTGTTGCAATATCTACAACCACCAAACAATAGTTAGCTAGTGCTCTGTTATAATATCTACAACAAACAGTAGTTAGCTAGTGCTCTGTTGTGATATCTACAACAAACAGTAGCTAGCCAGTGCTCTGTTGCAATATCTACAACCACCAAACAATAGTTAGCTAGTGCTCTGTTATAATATCTACAACAAACAGTAGTTAGCCAGTGCTCTGTTGCAATATCTACAACAAACAGTAGTTGGCCAGTGCTGTGCTGCAATATCTACAACCAACAAACAGTAGTTAGCTAGTAATCTGTTGCAATATCTACAACCACCAAACAATAGTTAGCTAGTGCTCTGTTATAATATCTACAACAAACAAACAGTAGTTAGCTAGTGTTCTGTTGCAATATCTACAACAAACAAACAGTAGTTAGCCAGTGATCTGTTGCAATATCCACAACAAACAAACAGTAGTTAGCCAGTGATCTGTTGCAATATCTACAACCAACAACAATAGTTGGCTAAAACGGTGCCATTGCTTTAGTTTGGGCATTACTATCAACAAAATATCTGTCACTAAACACAGCTAGCAGTACTTTGTCACAAAATCCACATTTCTTTATTTTACTATCAACAAAGTTAATTTTAAATTAGGGGAAATATAACATGCTTAGTAAAGGAATATATTTTGAATGTATAACATAATAGAGCCAGACAAGGTTCTATACAACCCATCCAATCAGAGGTGGTATGGATGGTCACGTGACCTAGGAAGGTCTCCCACAGTGAAGTTAATTACATTCCCTTCATCGCGTGACAACGAAACAATAGTTTACTTGACACTTCTCTTCTGGCTGTACCATAGCAATAATTTTCTTTATTGTCTTCACAGTCATCCAATCTACTTCAGCTCTTCAACAGCCAATTAAAAGTAGGTTGAATTCTAGGTAGTGTGTAGATCATTAATAACTAATTAATTATGAAGCAACCACTAGTCTACAAGATGTTAGAAAAAAAAAATATTTTTAGGCAAATTTGAGAAATCGCCACAGAAGCTGTATTAAAATAGTTGAAATAAATTAGGGCAATTTAAAATATTTTAACAAATAAGTTAGGTCATACTAAAGTTGACAAATGTTCACTATATTACAGTGAAATGTTGGTAGGATGAGGCTTTTAGAAAAAGATAAACATATATATTTGCGGGCAACAATGATCACATTTTACTAACTCAATCTGCCAAAAATGGGAAGATCGGGATTCCCGTTCAATGGTCATTCTCCATCTTACAGTCGTATACAACACTTTGTGCCTAGCTCAACGACTTTGGTAAGCTTGTTTGTTTATCATATTATTTAAAATTCATTATTATACAATAGTTTTCTAGTTTTTACACTCATGTTAAATAAAAAGAAATTTCGTCGTGGTTCTTTAAATTCATTTTACAGTGGCCATGAATATGGAATCAAGTATACCGAAACATGTCAGCAGGATTTGAATCAGCATTCTTCTAATCGCTGAATATCAAACAAAGGAGTAACGGGACTGAAACAAAATAAGACTTGGATTTGATACTCAACCTATACTTTACAAAACATTCATTTGCTGGAACTAGAACAATCAACTAACCTTTTTACCAATTTGGGAAATACTAAAATCTACGATTTCTAAAATGAGTTTTTTATATCTTTTTAATATCGGTGATCAATTGAAATTTGGTTTTTATTCTTAATTTACTGTTCATTTGTAATTATATTTTAATATGTTGTTTGTGTATTTTTAGACTAGTCGTCAACACATTTTATCTTTTAATTTTGTTGATGATGTTATTACAATTACAATGCATGTGAATAACTTTATATATAACACTTTGCTATGCGCTATAAGCCCAATTTAACCAGACGTTTGAATATTAAAGCCATTCAATTTCAACCACCATTTCTTTAATAATATATTTAATTCATTATATTTTCAATTTATATACTGCGTAGAGCTATTCTGAGGTTTTATCTATGTTTTAACCAAAAAATTGTATAATCTATTTAATGTATTTTATGTTTAAATGTATATGCTGGGTATAGCAATCTTGAGGTTTTATCTAAGTCTTAACTATAATGTTTACTAATAAATAAAATAAAACATATTACGACAATGGCAAATTTCTGTGACTTTCAATCAAGGCCGTAGTTAGCCAATAATTTCAGAGGGGGTTTGGTGGACACATCCCCCAAATGCCAGAGGCCAGAAAAAATTCTAAATGATAAATAATTCTAGAAGCTATCTGAAGTGTTTTTTATTGTAACATAACCCCCTAACTGCCGGAGGCTAGGAAAAATCTATATATTCAAACACCTCTAGAAGCTATCTTAAGTGTTTTTTTCATGCCAACGTAACCCCCTAAATATCGGAGGCCAGAAAAAATTATAAATACTAAACACCTCTAGAAGCTCTCTGAAGTGCTTTTTATGATAACACAAACCCCAGATTTGTACTTGTACCTTAATTTTGCAACTGTTTGAACCATCAATTAAGTCATATATATTTTGTTCATAAAATTTCGGGGGGTTTGAACCCCCAAACCCCCCTCCCCCCCCCGACTACGACCTTGATTTCAATCAATGTTGGTGGTCGAAAGTGGGCTTCCTATAAAATTAGTATAAAAGTTAACGTCTGATCAACTCTACCCCAGCCTGATGTGAAGATTTTAAATTTAAACACAATGCTTAAATTTATTAGGTGTCACTTTTTGCAGCAGTTGATTATGAAAATCAAATCTTCGTTGACCTTTTTTTTTTTTAATATTAATCTGGTGTTGAAACATCTTGTGAGCTCTATTTTNTTTAATATTAATCTGGTGTTGAAACATCTTGTGAGCTCTATTTTTTTTCATAAAGATGAGAGAGAGAATGTAATTTAGCAGAAGAGAAACGTCAATTCAATTGTTACCTCGTCACACTGGGCGTTCGTTACCATCCCTGACATTTCCGACCTTGACATTTGGATGGAGAATAAACAGCAGATTTCCTGACATTTCAGTTTCATGCAGGTGAGAGTTATATCGCCTTACTCAGAACAATATTGTTTCAAAAAAAAATCTCCAGGAGACAACACATAAATGTGATCATATTAAATAGACGATAAAATGCATTAATGTTGTTGCTTATTAGTAAAGCATGCATGATAATATGGATGATTCGTGACCAGTTACAATGGGATTGTTTCATAAACCATAGCACCATCATTGTTCTTAGAACACACATATTCAAAATATTATGTTTAGAAGGAACTTTAAGAAAATACAAATCTAGTTGGGTTTTGTTGCCGAGAACAATGCTTACATTTTACTTTAATAGTTTTATTAGTTCATAAACTATGAAAATTGTTTTCGTAACATTTATAACTGTCAAAAAAATTCCTATATAAATTGGTCTGTACTTTTTTTCCTTAGCACCGTGTCTTACTACCCGTTCGGTTATACGCTTATACACTAATTACGCTAATAGTTTTAAGTATTAGGAAGGTTATATTTATAAGAAGTGTAGGTCCACCCACATTTGCGTGGAGGGAGAGTGAAGATTGTACTTTTGATGTGGTGACTAATTTCTCAACGTGTTTATTTCTGGAGTGTATGTTGTTTTTTAAACTAAAACAGGGTTGCCGGTTCAGAGGAAAAACAGCCCGAATAATATTTTTTTAAACCACAAAATGAGATTATATTCTTACTACCAAAAATATTCTCCTGTATACTATGGATGTCTATTTTCGTTCAAAGTTCCAGGAATTTCCTTATTTACTAAAGTAGTTCTGAACATTATTATGAAGATCAATGGCTGAAAAAATTACCTCCTGCCAATCAACCAACGACCCTTTCTCAACTTAGCCTTTCCTCAACAATGATAGTTGATGGGGGGTGGGAGGGAGAACCAATGCAGGCAAGAGAGGGAAAGAATGGGGTGGTAAGGATGAACAGAGCGCTGAAGATGAATGGGGGGAGGGGGTAGCTTTTTACAACCTGGATGAGACATTTCCAACAATGAAATGTAGAAGCGTCAATATTCTTTGTTGCCCAGAAGGGCAAGGGGACCGCCCTTACAAAACCTTGCATTCAAAACATCTATTTATGTTTGAATAATGCTTTCTTTCACTGTAGCATCTTTCAGAACTAAAATCTTTAAAAATAGCTCTGAGAAAACGAAGTTTCAAATCAACCAGGTGATCATGTCCCGAATTTTGGGGCCGTTTCCAGAGAAATGAAGGAGATCTTAGTAACTTACAACCAGTAAAGATTTTATAAAAAAAATATTTTTTTTACAAATTAATAATACACTGTTTCAATTATGATTTCAATATTTTACTTAATGTTTATTTTGGCCCAAAAATTATAGCATTTTTATTTAAATATTTTCGTAAATTTTAATTGGAAATAGTCTATTAATTCGTAATACCACTTATATCTAAACATCTTAACCTAAATTCTTCAAATTAACCCTACAGATATAGCACAACATTCAGAGGACAAAATAGTTTATTTTTTGGCATCTTGTCTTACTACCCATCCAGATTATCCGAATATTTACACATCTGGGGCAAGGTTGAAGTTAATTTAAGAGGAACTGCACCCGCACTTGTGCGCGGGGAGAATATAAAACAATTTAGGCCAGCGGACAAAGAAGTTTCTTTATCCGATGATGGGTTAGGTCAAGGTTAAAATACGGGTCAGGTGTATTGAGGTTTCCCAACCTGCCTTCACGCAAATGCGGGTACATTTCCTCTACGTTACATCCCATTATAACAGATATGTATGCGGATAGTCCGGACGGGCAGTGAGACGTTGTTTGCAAAAAAAGTTCTGGGTAGGTATTACAATATAATAGTTACCTAAAAAAAGGCATTTCAAATATTCATAAAACATATTTAATATGTAAAAGAAGTCTTAGTTAGGAACACAACTTAATATTATGAAAGAAAGCTCAAATAAAATAAAAATAAAAAACACAAACATTGCATGGTGACGTCATAGCCCGAATAACATCGAATAAACCCGAAGATTGTTGTACGATCCATCCAGCGGTCGTCTTACGTCACGGGTTCAAAATGTTATGTTCATTATTCATCAGGCCACTAAACTTTAAAGCGCGCGCATAAAAACCATCTAGTCTGGCCTAACCGATAAAAATGCTGTAATAATTACAGACCGTTTTAGCCCACTTGAGGCCAACGTTAACAAACTAATAAAGCGTGATGAAGTTGTTTACATGTCGAAAGCGAAGAAGAGAAGGCACACCACAGACAGAACAGCTGGCGATTAAATAAAAGATTATTTGACACAGCATGGGATCGGCAGCGAAAACATTAAGACAATAGGCGCTCCCGACTACGTCATACCGAGTCCGCGTCAGACTCTCGGTTGAGAGACCAGATGACAATAAAACCTTTCATCAAAGATACGTGATCGACGTTTAGTATTAAGGTGCACGTCCATCGAACGCGTTGCGGTAGTAAGGATCTGTGATCCAAACAAGTAGTACAACATAATTATCGCTACGAAAACAATTATTTCATGTAGAAACTATCCCCCTCCCCTTCCCTCGCGTCTTAGTACCCATTCGGGATGTAAGTGTACATTATTTACGTTAATATGAACGAGGACGGTAGAACTTTGGAGAAAGTGTAGTACCCAAAGTTGCGAGGAGGGTGAGTACAAAGCTATTTATTTAAAAAACAACAACTTCAGTACACTTGACCCGTATTCGAACCCCCAATCGCACCGTAACCAGAAACCCAATCCAACACAAGAATGACGTGTTAAGACCCTGCGGCCACCAATGCAGATCGTGTTGGATCCGTTCACATTAATAAGGATGAAATTTTATATAATTTGCATTAAGAGCGTTCGTTCATCCAACTCAACTCAGCTAGAAGAAAGGTGTGCGATGTATTCGTATTTGAATGATTAGTCCCTATGACAGAATTAAGATTTGTGCACAGTGCTTATCTGGGAAGCCATTCTAAAATGGTCAAAAACGGCCTTTTCAATGCAGTGTTTTTTAATCCAAATATCAAGGCTGTAGTCTGGGGGGTTTCGAATCTCCCCCCCATCTCCCCCCCCCCAATATTTTATGAACAAAATATCTATGGCTCTATTTATGGTTCACACAATATCAGAATTGAGGTACAAGTAAAATTAGGGAGCTGTTTTACCATAAAAAGCACTTCCGATAGATTTTAGAGGTGTTTAATATTTAGAATTTTGACCAGCCTTCGGCAGTTAGGGGGTTATGTTGCCATAAAAAAAACACTTCAGATAGCTTCTAGAAGTGTATAATATGTATAATTTGTCCTTGCATTCAGAAGTTAGGGGGTTATGTTGCCATAAAAAAAACTACAGATTATTGGTCGTTTTTATTTCAAAAACTCCAAATGATATTAACGTTAGCAAAGTGATTTGCAATAACATACTCTAGAGTCTATACTATTTACCTGAATTTTCGTATGATGACCGAGTAATATTAAATAAACTTTTTAACTAATGAAATAACAAGAACTAGTAAGTACAGGACAACACACTACAGCTAAAGGGGAACAGTGGAGCATTCTGGAGGTTTTAGCGCCAAATTCAAAATATCGTGTTTGTCCAGTGTGTTACTTGGGGACAAACAAACATCGATTAAAATGTAGAAATTCATGAATAATTTATTGAAATGTATTCTTCAAACGAAAACAACAGTATTACGGGAGTATGTTACTGTGGTTATACATTTTTACTTTTTTTTCTTTTCTTTTTTTTTGTATAGAACTTCAAACTTCGAAATTAAGAGGTGGGGACAGTTAGCGAGGTGATGAAAGGGACTTCTAATAATCATTTGGTCTAATTTGTTTTTAATATTACCATATTTTAATGTTTCTATCAAGTTGTATACACTTTCTACTATTTAAAAAAAGTTGTTGCTTGTTTTAAAATAACAAAATATTTATATAGGCAGGAGACATAAAATTGTCCCTCAATTTAAGAATGACCCATATATTAAAAACGTTATTTTATTAAGATTGCAAGTTAATGTAATAATTGTTTAGATAGAACACTAAAAAACACACAAACACATTTTTAAGGACAAACTTTCACTGTCACAGACAGCTGTCAAGCTGATGAAGCTGTCTTTGACAGTGAAAGCTTGTCCTTAAAAATGTGTTTGTATGTTTTATAGTGTTCTACTCCAGTATCACCAAGGTAAGTGTGCTGACTATCCCTCCTAATGTAAACCATGATTTAGCCTAGTGCTCTATTCCAAATAAAGTTAATGTAATACTATTTCTAGACACATACATCATCTGAAATTGTGTCACTTTATGACGGAGTTAAAGAATTTCACTCTAAAACAATGGGCAATTGTGTGGCGCGATCTCAGAATTCTATCAGATACTATTCAGTACACCAGTACAGTTTAAAATTGTGGCGAGACACATTATTTTTTAGTTTCTTCTTTCAATATTGTATTCGTATTCTCGTACATTGCATAGCCATGACTCAACTTTGGCTAAAAACACTCAGAGAGAGGGATGAAAAGATGAAAAAAAATAAAATATATATATCACATGTTGACTTTGAGCACTCAGATTAGCATGCTCAAATGTGATTAAAAAGATTCGCGGTGACTATTAACTGGGAGAAAAATGTTATTTTGACTATTGTAAATAAAAAAAAGTTTTGTATTATTTTAATGAATGTGTGAAAATTCCAGAAATTTGAGCAAACTCCCTGTTTTCCAGGTCACTGGACACCCTGTATAAGAATTTCATAACACCACGTAGATAAAATAAACGTTTTCCTTCTACTTACGTGAGGTCGTCTCCTCTTACACTTGACGTTTACGATGAATTTTCGGCACCCTATAATGTTTCTAAGGCTGTCAATTGCATATAGCCAAAGTAATTTTACTGCACACATCATTTGCTTACAGGATAACAAAGGCACCCCATCTTACCTAACAGTTTTTGTTTCTGTCTTCTACGTCATCCATAAATAATTTGGCGACCCCTTAAAAACTTGGGACCTCAAACCGGGTCGCGACCCTAGGGTTGCTAACTGCCTTATAGGAAAGGTGTTATATTATGTATGAAACACAGGTTAAAAGGATAAACTCTTGTAATCAGGTTGTTGGGTGCGGAGAACAGAAGAGCGGGGGTGGAGGGTAAGGGAGGGGGCAATGAACTCTTAAGGTTCAGTAAGACTATCTTCAACACAGCTACGCACCTTGAATGCTAAATGTGAGTAAAAATATTTCATACCTAGACCGGCAGGAGATACTATAGCTCGGCACCAGCGTGCTCGCTCGACTCGAGTTTGTATCCCGGACAAGAAGGTGAATTGTCTGCAAAGGAGGATTTCTAATCCAGTCATGACGAATTCTGGTGCATTTACACTTAAATTTGGAAAAATTAATGCTGCATCAAAACTTTGAGTGATGTCAATTCTTATATTGAAATAACATTCTAGTTTCATATCAGCCCGGTAGGGAAGAACATTTTCCGGTAAATATTAGATAGGAAAATTTTAAGTTAAATGTTTACAAAGGAAGGGTATGTACCGTTCAATGTTCAAAGGAACAACCTTCTCTTCCGGCTAGAAATAGTTACTAGATCTAGTTTCACGTATTCATACGTCAAGTCATGGGATATGCAGCTGTATCTTTTGATACATATTATCAATATCTATAAAATAACACTGATATTGTCGGTGACCTGGCGGTCTAGGTGTAAGGTGTCAGAATTCTGTGCTGGGAGTCTAGGGTTCAATCCTCGGTCCCGGCACAGATTTATCTGATTGCCAAATCCTTCCTTCATCTCTGACAAGACGTGTATTTATCACAACTTGTGAATGTGTGGAATGCCAGTTCTCCAACGTGGTTCGGATCCCACGTTAAACTGTAGGTCCTCCATTTCATCTCACAATCACCCTACCATTACACATTAGCAGTAAGTGCGTACAACTCGAAGGGGTAGTATGACGCGGTGCAAAATGGATAAATGCCCCCACTCTCTTTCCTCCGGTCATCATATTTAGAATGTACTCTTTTTGGAGGATCAGGCGACCCTATCTACAGCAGACCAGGGAACCTGTACTTTAGTTACACGTTCAACCACCAAGCGCTGTGGTCAATACGCGAGTGTGAGAAGAGAACTGGAGTCACGGTTGTTCCTGGTGTTAGACACAGGTTAGTATAATTTAAACTGTGGCGTGAACTTTCAAACTTGAGATATTACATTCGTTCCATTTAAATAGTCAGAGGAATCCTAAGAAAAAAAATGAAGGGAATATTTTCCATTTCCCCACCTATAATCACTTGACCCCATGACCAGAAGAATGGGGAGCCCACATGAGTGATCAAACGGCTCACGGTGCTAGATTCGCCAGATACTTGATTGCCAGTGACGGTAAGGTTAAGGTTCCCAATTCCGGTCGGATGTAAGTTAGTAAGGGTGTTTTTTCCTGAATTATTTCCACTCTTCTCCCTACATAAATTCGGACACATCTCTTCAAAATTCAACTTCTCTTCCATTCCTACCTTATCAGTGTAAATATGTGGATAGTTCAGACGAGCGGTGGGACGCGGAGCAAACAAAAAGAAATAATAATAATAAAGTTAGGCCCAGGTTTAATACCAACCGCGTGCACTTACTGCAACTAAGGTCTATTTTCCATTAACGTGTTTTTTTCAATCCTTTCACCGGGCGTGTGTATTTCCTTGAAATCCACCCTCTTCCTCATGTATCCTTCCTTAAAGTCTGTTCAGCGTAGGAATTGTTTTCTAAAAGGCCTTTTTCCCTACCAGAAAGCTATTATATAGTAGGATATTGGTAGGAAAAAA
>CABFWB010004250.1:0-19244 GCA_902151455.1 Timema bartmani
ACCTATTTTTGAACATTTTATTCCCACTATATGATACTTTTGTGTGATTGTCTTATCATTAACCTATTTTTGAACATTTTATTCCCACTATATGATACTTTTGTGTGATTGTCTTATCATTAACCTATTTTTAAAATTAACTGTTAAGTACTCAATGTTATAAATATTATTTAAATAAGTAATTAATGCTAACAAAATAAATTCGATTTGTTTAAAACAATATATAGATAATTAGTTTTTATTTATATGCACAGAAAATAGTGTCAACGTTTAAAATAAAAATACTTGTATTTTATTCATAAATATTCATGTGTAGGCCCCTGTAATTGTGGGGGGTTCTGGGGCAATAGCCCTTGCTCCCCCCCCCTTAAATTCAGCCCAGAATGAAGAAATTGGGTGATATGAAAGGAAAATATCTATATTTACAATGCAACTAAGTTATTTTACAACAAAAAGTTGTAAATACAAAGATTAATTTTCACCCGCTTCGGTGGCTGCGTGATCGCAGTAGACTAGACTGCCAGTGAAGGGGAGGTAAAGGTTCGAATCTCGGTCGAGTGTATTGAGGATGTTTTATCCAAAATGTTTTTCCACTCTCCCTCGACGCAAATCCGGGTACACTTCCTTTAATATAACCTTCCTAATCCCTAAAACCATTAGCGTAATTTGTATATAAGGTATTACCCAAACGGGTATTTAAATGCAGTGTTAAAAAAAGCTATTGATTAAAATATAAAAACTTCGAAATATTTTGGGTGCACTTCACGTTTTACCACCCACCCGAGGAACTGTTAGAATGTTTGCACCCATAGTAATTTTAGAGGAAATATACGCGCATTTGTGGGAAGGGAGATTTTAAAACCATTTATTTAAAAAAAATCTGGTACATCTAGCCGGGATTTGAACATCAATGTCCCCACCACTGACAAGCTAGGTAATGTGAGACTCATGCCCTTTTCCATGTGTCTACTAGTCCTAAATTACAACCCTGATTGTTATAAACTTGTAGGTCTTCTACAGTTCCCCTTGGAAGAAGTGCAATGATATGTTCCCCTGACTATCATTACCTTGCAAATATTAGCAATTAAATATATGTCCAATCATCTAGCCTGAGGGAAAAGGCATGTAGCCTTGACCCAACTAGAACACTTGGCAGTTTTATCAAACCTGTTTAATATTGTATGCTACATCACCTCATGAGTTTGGACTGTCTGTGAGTTTTGCCGTTTATAATATTTAATCAAATTGATAGACTTTGAAAATATTTGTAACACAATTAGGAACTCAGCAGGACATCGACAGGCTATCTATCATCCACGTGCCTAACGTTTAATATCCAGGGTTGTACGGGTAGATTAATCACCAGCGAACCAGACAAAATGAGACTGACTCCTTTTACCACGTGTCCTCCGTTTCGTGTTACAACTTCTTAGCCTATATAATATGTTAACTTTTACGTATTTTATGAAGTTACACATAATTAGGCCTACCTATGCTACGAGCAGTGTGTTGCACTAAGCAAGTGAGCTTTGAATAATTGTTACCCTCTAATATCGAGAGTAAGTATTGTGACAGTGAAAATATTCTATCTAGAGATTATAACAAATTTTTACGTTTTATGTTAACAAGAACCCAAAAAAAGTGGATTTTACCATTCTGTCCCCATGTATGTCTGTCTGTTAGTCTGTCCCTGGCCACGGATCCAAATTGGTTTGATGGATTTTGCTCAGGCTTGATATTTATATACTATAGGGCTATTCTACTTTTTTTTTTTTAGCTTTAGCACTTCAATGCAAGGTAGTTTAGTGATGAGTAATGTTTTTGGATTCCAAATTGACTCTTAGGATTTGTTTAAAATGCATATATAGGATTTGTTTGACATGACAAATAACACTGCATATTTTGTTTCGGGTAAAAATTCGATATAGGGTATTTTACTGAGGAGTGATTTTTGAAAACTCCAACATTAAAAAAAATTGTTTAAACGATTTTGCTTGTAATGCATATCTGGGGAGTGTTCGATATGAACATGACAAATAAGGCTGTATACTTGTTTTGAGGGGGAAATTTGGCTATGGTAGTTTACTGATGACTGTTTTTTTTTAATTTGAATATTAAAAAAATGGATTTAGTGATTTTGTTCAAAATTGGCATTGGGAGACTATTTTACATATCAATAGTAATGAAGCTTTATTTATCTGAAATACATTAATTTAAGGGTAGTTTACTTAAAACAAATAACAGATGA
Source organism: Timema bartmani (assembly GCA_902151455.1). Classification (NCBI taxonomy): domain Eukaryota; kingdom Metazoa; phylum Arthropoda; class Insecta; order Phasmatodea; family Timematidae; genus Timema; species Timema bartmani. The sequence goes on from CABFWB010004250.1 coordinate 2,249, forward strand.
TTTGAAATTTTTGCAAATTGGCCTTTAAGATTGAATTCAAAATGGGAATTTGTGAATAGTTTTTAATTATGAATAAGAATATGTTTTTAATTTTACAAAATTAATGACAAATAATTTTAGTTTGGTTGACAGTTCAAGTTGAAAACTTGAATTTTGTTAGTTATATTTGAACAATTTGGTTTAAAATGTATATTTTATACAGATTGATTATTGTTATTAACAAGATGATGTGTTTGTTTCTATGAGTAAAATTTATTTAGGGGTAGTTTACTGAAAACCTCTTTTATAAAATTTTCTTCGAAGTTGTAATACACAATATGAGAACGTTTATGTGATTGTGTCGCACCATTTATTTTTTAACATCATATTTTTTGTTGCGAAACCATTTGTACTCCCTTAACTAACAAACCTTTACTCTAAAATATATATTGTTGGGAATATTTCTTAACATTTTCATTATTTTAAAAACAACTTTACTCACATTGGTGGTGACATGGTCTTGTGTTAGAATGGTTTGTTGGTGACTGGAAGATTTGAGTTCAAAACCCGGTAGGGTGTACTAAGGGTGTTATATTCAATAAATGATTTCCTCTCTTTCTTCAAACAAATACGGTTACATTTCATCCTAAATCTACCTTCCTCTTCCCTACTAAATTTGTGTTATTAATCTATCCGTATAACACGAACGGGTATCAAGACGCTTGAAAAGAATAAGCTTTAAAGAATTTACTGAGATTTTACTAATAAATTATAACATTTCAACAAATAATAAAATATGATGTAGAGCGTAGTACTATACAAAAAGAGATGTCCATAATGCATACTTTGGAACAAAAGGAAATCAATCAATAGAGAATAAATGGCTTCTACATAAAAAAAAAATTGTTAAAAATAATTGGAGATATTGCAACAAGAAAGATTCAGCTCCACTTTTGACAAATTTGCAGGAGAGCTAAAGAACTGTTTCAAAAATTATCTGAAACTCTTAAATCAAATTAAATCAAAAACTTTAGGCTAATTAGGTTATTACTATTTTCTTAAATATAATATACTATATATAAAATCATCCATTTTGCAGCTATAAATTAATTCAATTGAGAGTTGAGTCATTTTTACCAACACAAAAATATTTTCCCATCATTATACTTAACACTGTATATGAGTGAAATAGACTATATATCCGCCGTGAATAAGTACAGTTTCCTCTTTTTTGGAACAAAGAAGATTCAGCTCCAGGGGCATTATTTACCCTTCTTATCAAACAGAGGAGTTTCCTACATGTTGTTGCTTGGAGCTAAATTCTAGCTGCACCAATCGATTCGTAATTTTTATCAAAATTACCAACACGAAATTTGAAGATATTAAAAAAGAATGGATCTGAACACTTTTTGTTGCAATGTCATCAATTCTGAACTTGCTTGTTCACGTTTAATCCATTAAATACATCTTTGAGAGTTCTAGATCAAATATTGACAAGGTTTTTCCATTTAGAGCAATCAACATTGAGACACGGGCGAGTGATATACCATGCTAATGGGACTACTTTGACTAAGGTTCATGTCATTTAACAACAAGAGAATGCAGGTATTGATCTTTAGATGGATCAACCAACTCTGGGGATCATGGTTTGAGTCCCAGTATATAAAGAATTTAGTCTTCTCGTTGCATAAATGATGAACAACTGATTTGGGATTTGAAATAAATTATTGAGCTTGGAGCAGAATTTTTATAGACAGTAAAAAAGGTGACTTCACAAGAGTAAAAAAGGTGACTCCCTAACAGTAAAAAAGGTGACTTCCTAACAGTAAAAAAGGTGAATTTCTAAAAGTAAAGAAGGTGAATTCCTAACAGTAAGAAATGTGATTTCCTAACAGTAAAGAAGACAAAGAACGTGGGAGAGGTGGTTAGAATCTAATGGAGAACACCGTCTTAAGGGGAGGGCTCCCCAGATAATATTAGTTTTGACACACCAAGCTCTGTTATATAAATATAATTTATTAAAGAAATAAACACAAAGGTTAATCAGACATTACAACATATTCCAAATCCCAATCCAAAGTGTAATCTGACGAGAAAGAGACAAAAAACACAATTGGTCCTAAGAGCGAATAATCGAGTAAACAAAAAGGTTCCCTACTGCCATATTATCAGGGAGTGGTACAACCAAACAGGGACACACAAATCTCCCCAAACATATCTTTAATGATACTTACTATGTGCAGGTATATATACGTATACATGAACGCATATACAACGTGTTTCTAAAACATTGCATCAAACTTTGGCAGGATACTCCTTGGGTGAAATTAGAATAATTCTCATAATTACAACGAATCTTTGTATACTACTTATTGAAGCCTTGATCATTAATAAACTAAATGTGCTGTTACCGTTACCCACCCCCATCATGTAAAAAATGGGGTGTTTTAACACATTTTTTTCTAAAATTAAATATTACCTGATAGCCTGAATTCAGTACAAATATTTTTTCTACATTTTATTTGAAGTATTTAACTTGCACTTTCTGAACCAACTGATTATATCAGCATACGGCTTATAAACTAACTTAAATCTAGAACATACACAACACCCAGTCCCCAGCCATTAGTTGATCACTGTGAAAGGCGAAACTCACATTTCATCAATGATAAATTATTATTTGTCCAAGAAGGGATTTGAACCTGAAATCCTTAACTTAGTAGATATGCACAAAATGAATAGTATATTATTTATTGAAGTTTTAATGATTCACTAAATTTCAATAAATTACTAAAGTTGACCTTGTAGCAGCAAAATATCAATAATGTTTATTTTGGACCTCTATTGGGTAAAATGTCGAGAAAATACAAGTACAACACCTAACTTATTTAGTTACATGTTAATTTTAGCTTGGTAAACAAGAAAATCCACTCAAAAACTTTGTTTATCAGTTTTTAGTATTGTTAAGGGGTGGTGAAATATGATATTTACCATTAAACGTGTAAGCAAACAAAGCTATATAAACATAGATGGAATATAAAAGTATTATAAACTAGTTTATATAAATTCATGTTCTTACTGTAACTAACAATTTGATTACATACATTTTGAGTTTTCAATTAATTAGATTGCTAAAAAAAAAGTTAAAAGCATCCTTTTCAAAGTTTTATCACTCACTGTTTGCATGAAATAATTATAGCTACCAAAAGCCACATAAGTTTTTAACTATTTAGTTAGTTAGGTGAAATAGTAAAAATTATCCTTTACAAAGTCCCATATCACATTTTTACGTGTTTTATTATCGGCAGTGCTCGAATTGAGCCGGAACGCACTGGAATGCATTTCCGGTTGATACGATATCTTTTACGAGCGTTCCGGTTGATAAAACACAAGTTTAAAGCATTCTGCCAGCACACTAGAACGCTACTTCTTCGATCTTCCTATCTTTTCCAAAAGGATCTATATTCTAGTTTGAACGAATCCAGATCCTACTACGTGTTTTGGATTTGTGTATTGGATTTTGACCGGACCTGGATACTACTACGCTTCTGTATTGTATAGTGTATTATACTGGTTTTTCCAAGAATTTGCTTCACAATAGAGACGACGATTCCTTTAACAAGACAATGACTTTAACACAAATATTTTACAGATATTAATCTTTCCCCTCCCCTTTAGTAGCGTTTATTGTGGGGACTATTTTTGGAAAGGGCATTTGCTGTTTCTATTCGTAGGTAGAAGATTTTCGCATTGTCACATTCACATGTTCACATCAGTTTCACATTGTCTTTAATAGTGTAAATTTCAAGTTTTCAACTCTGTTCCATAAGTGAACCAGCAAGAAAAAAAAAGCTAGACACATATTTTGTAAGTATATATTTATTTTTATAAATTATATTCACATAAAATTTTATGTATCTACTCAAGCTAGCTACAAAATTTCCTTGCCGCGTAGGTTTCATATTTAAATATATCTCCCTCACAATATTTATTGCAGTGAATGAAATTAAAAATGACAAATGGTGTCCGTTTGTTGGTGGATAAATATTTAGAAATGCTAATTGTATTTAATAAAAACTGAGCCTGCTCAGTAGAGTCAAAATTTACATTAAATTAAAGTCCCAATATGTGATGTCTGAAATAGGCCTATACAAATACATACAAAATTCTACCACGCAGATAATATTGCTAATATTTGTTTATAAAATAACACTGTCATGGTGTGGTCCGAAATAATACTTATATAAATTAAAATTTGCACGTAATAGAAAGGGCTTTACCGCGACAGGCTGAAATTGTTCAAGTGAAAGGAGAAGAATGGAAGAAATTAAAGAAGGAAGAGTGGTAGAAGAATAGAGGAATATGAAGGCATTTTACTAAACTGACCTGGCCACAGGCTGGAAATAGTTGGTGATGATGATGATGATGAAGATGATGATGATGATGATGATGATGATGATGAGAAAGGACTTTACATTAAAGAATAGATACTTGGTTGTTTCTGCCAGTTTAACGAACAGTGTTTGCTACAAAACATTTTACATTGAAACAAAAAATTTCATATGGATTAAATAATAATAGGCCCAATAATAATTCTTAACATTCTCATAATTTTTCATAGTTATGTAAAACAAAGAATTTTTCAAATTTTCTGGTGCCATATTTTGCCTCTTCTGTAGCAATATTTTTAGGATGAAACTCCTTTTAACTTCACAAGAAGTGATTTGAGAATGTCTTAGCATGCGTATTATTTCTCTCGCTGTAGTTCAATTTATTTCAGTCTAGTATTTTCCCCACAAATGATAGGGATCCTTCACATGTTTCGATGTTCCAAGTGTCTTATTTTTTACAAGAATGAAAGAGATGCAAAACAACAATGCTAACAACAATGTAATGTTTATATTTTAATGCCAACAAGATGTATTTATTAATTTTAATGCTGAAAATAATTAGGTTTGAATTCAATTGAAAATTATTTTAATTAATAATGGATATTATATGGTTTTAGACTAATGCCTACCTAAATAGTTAAATATTGGCTATCGTTTTACTGTGGCAGTGTAAATTTTGTTTCAATATAAATCAATACTAATTAATTGTAATAATCAATGAATTATTATATTAGTATAGTAAACTGCAATGTGATATTCATTTTACTGAAATTAAATTAAACTGGCACGGCTTGGCATGCAACTTATTGAAGTTTGTATAGACAATGCAATATGTTCTACCATTGTAATAGTTTCATGCTGTAAAATAGAATAAGGAATTATTGGTTATTAGTCGTTATCGTTCCGGTTGTTAAAATTTCCCAATTTGATCACTGATTATAGGCCTATATTTTTATTTTTGTTTAGTACTACCGAAAGTCAGAAAGCAGAAGGTCTGAAAGGGCCAACCACAGGTATATGATCACCAATATTGGTCAAATTTACAGAGCTCTCGATGCTAAAAGATTTATCTTGGCTATGGTGTTTCGGCCCTTAGAGCTATTTGGTCTATACCAGGGGTTTCCAACTTGTAAGGGCTCGAGGGCCACAGTGGAAACCTTTGGCATGTTTGTGGGCCGCACTTTAATAATAGGCCAATTTTCGTATAATTCTGCTAATAGAACAGAATACCAGTATGAAATAATATGCATAGTTTAATTGAAACAACACTGTTTTACAATTGCATAATAGAGTGAAATTAAAAATAAACAAAAATTATTATATCCAAAACAATTGAATTTCGAAGAAGAGCAACAATGTCAGTTTATTTGGCTAAATATTTGACATATGGCCAAAAAAACAAAACTAACCCAAAGTCAAACTGAAATTAATAATGCAGTCAAAATAAAACTTAAAAAAGGACAATTTATTGGGAGTACTGTGGTCGATCAGCTGCATCTACCAATGAACGAATGTCCACCTCCAGCTCTGTTGTTGCTAATCTCAAAAGATGCAGCAAGGAAGAATCTGTAAGTCAACCTCTGTACTGATTTTTAATGAATTTCATAGTAGAAAAAACACTTTCACATATGTATGTGCTCCCAAACATTGAAGTCATTTTTAGTCCAAATTGTCTTAAGTTTGGGTATTTTTCGCTGGATATCAGTTTTAAAAAATGGGATCCCTTTTCTTTTCTGGTCTGTAGGAACGTATCGGCTTGTAGATCGCACAGCTCAAGTTTTAGGTGTGATTCTTATTCCTCGATTGTATCACCAATAGGATTCATGTAAAGCTGGACACTGCTTTTCAGTGTTTCAGTTTCCTTGAATCGTGTGTTGAATTCTTCAATGATTTCTTGAATGTGTGAACTGAGATCTGAAAAATCTTTAGTTTCCTGGTCTTTCTCCGCCGCTAATTGTAGACAGCAAGGGAAATGTGTCAATTCATTGTTTTCCAAAGAACGTATGAAAATGTTTAACTTGTTTCGAAATCCATTTACAATTCCCACCATATCTGATACGACCTGGTTTCTTCCTTGAAGACTCAGGTTTAAGGTGTTAAGGTGATTTGTCATGTCTGTTAGGAAAGCTAACTGCTTTAAAAATTCTGGGCTTTGAATTTCTTCTTCTAGTTCTGTGGTATCAGACGAGACAAACTTATTAAGGAATTCAGAGATTTCCTTGCTAATAGCGAAAAACCGTTCAAGGCACTTTTCTGCACTCAGCCTTACATGGTTGTACAGCAGCAAGTCTCCATATTCTGCCTCAATTTCCAGCAAAAACTGCTTTAGTTGTCTATGCAAAAGGACTCGATTTCCACCTCTTAACATATTATTAATTTTAACCACAAATTTAAAAACTTCAGTTTTCTTCATTGATTTCCCACATAACGCTCCCTGGTGAATGAGACAGTGGATCATAGGACACGTCACGCCATTTTCTTTTAGCAATCCCGTTAGACCTGTCTTCCCCCCTGTCATTGCTGGCGCTCCGTCTGTCACAATGGCTGAACATTTACTGAAGCCTCCAACTCTGTCGACAGTTTTTTTTAACAGCATCATAAATGTCCCTCCCTTTTGTTGTTTCTTGAAGAGAGCAGACATCAAATAGTTCCTCTTTACTGCTGAAATCTTCGAAGGTGGTGCGCACAAATATTAATAGCTGACTGACATCTGACTGGTCAGTACTTTCATCAAGGTATAGCGAGAAATGCATGCTTTCTTTAACCAATCTAATCAGCGATTTTTCTTCTTGTTCTCCCATATCAATGACCCTTCTCTGTACAGTTTGGTTGGAAAGTGGCACTGATTCAAATTTCTCAGCTATTTTAGCATCTCCAAAAGCCTTTGCCATTTCCATAGCACACTTTTTAACCAGACTGCCTTCAGTAAAGGGTTTTTTGCCTTTGCAAGTTCAAGCAACACTGCGTAGGAGGCGTACAAGGAAGATGACTGATTTTGTAAGACTTTACTAAACATACCTGTTTGGTGTTTTAATTTATTTTTGAAGTCTGCAACCAGTTCGTGTCGAGCTTCTTCCTTATATGTTGCATACTTGTTCTCGAGAATTGTTGAGTAATGTCGTTTAACATTGTATTCTTTTGGTACAAACACAATTTGCATGCATACCAAACACTGAAGCTTCCCACTGTTGTAAGTAATTAAATAGTCACTCTCACAGCTTTCCTTGTAAATTCTGTTTTCATTTTCAATTTTGCATTTCTTTGAGTTTCCGCTCATTTTTTATTCACGTAAAGAACGCAAGCAACGGTGCACTTCACACTCAACACAAAACAAAGCCTCCAAAATGTAGAGTAACTTGTGAAACTTCACTACACGTCAAGCAAGTGCGACTGAGCCTGAGTGGAGACGGGAGGAGTAGCCAGCAAGCCTTGATGGGCGAGTCTATTGTTACGTGAGTGAAGGGGAGAGGGGTCAGTGGAGGGGCCCAACTACTCTTACCGGGTCTGCACTGTGTGATGCAGCGTGTTGCTTGTAGAACGGCTGAATATTAATTATTTATCAACTTCGTTTGATCATTTTTGCCGTATGAATATTAATACATCTTTTGAACAAGCTATGAAATATTTTTCATAACTTTTCTTGAGATTAAAAAAAAAAATTGACCACCAGTTGGAGATCCTTGGTCTATACCATGGTCTTTTTCGACCAACCAAAGTTCCTATCACTTCATTTGCGAGAGTATAACGATACATTAGTTGAGTAATTGGTTTCATTCCCCTCTTTTTTATTTTAGTTGATTTTACACTTTAGGATTTTGATGACCTAAAAATAATTAAAAAAATATCTATAAAATGACCTAAGTATCCTAAAACATTACTTTAGATTTTCAAAAAATGGACTTCAGATATGAATAAAGAGTAAAAAAATGCACTTAACTGAATCAAACACGTATTTTACAAATGTAAGCTAAACAAATCAACTCTTTCATTCTGCTAGTTATAACATTTATATACAAATATCTGCTTTAGAAGTAATGGCTACCCCCTCCCAGCGCAACCCTCATCTGAATCATCAACCTAGTTGCAGACTCACCAGGAATATGTATTTTACAACCATACAGACAAAGAGGATACAAAATTCCTGGCCTACATTATCTTATTATTCAGAACACTGTGTGTTGCAAGAATTATGAATTTATAAAATATCGCTTAATCAACAAAAATGCCTAAAAATTACTCAAAAACTACTAAAAATTATTAAAAATTACTTTTAGAGACGATAACCAAGACAATATGAACTGAAATTCTAAAATGACCAAAAATGACCAAAAAAATTGCCTGTAAAATATATATTTCTACAACAAAATGATCATAAGAATATTGTGTATACTTAGGAGCATTGTTTGTGATGTACCAATAAAAAGATGACATGTCACCAAAATCCGGGCTCTACTAATCAATAAATTTACCCCAACCATATGCTTGCCGTAGTCTGCAACTGCCCCTGGACAGTCCACTTCGCCCCTGTCCCCTAGCTTATTTGTCCGAAGCGCGATAGCTTTCTCTGAGCAGTTGTGTATGACACTTACTGCAAAAAAACAGGATTTTTTCTCTCCAGCAATTAATACTGATTTCCTCACTTAGCACACAGATTATATCTCACTTTTTGAATTAGGAGTTTTTAAAAAATACATATTTTTTGAAAATATTTTCTATTTATTCTTAGTATTCCACAGGCAAATATTACCTGTTTCAACAAATGTATAATCAACTTTTTAGATGCAAATAAATTATCAAAATTAACACAGTGACCCAGCTGAGGTAGCCAAGGGCTACTAAAATGTCACAAGCAAGGTCGGATGTGATACTAGTTAGGCTGCTTCTTTGTAATTTGTGAGGTATCCGTAGACGTGACCTTCGTGGCCTTCCAATGTCAACCCCCCCCTGCTTCCGTACAACCACCGATGAGTCTAGCATTAGTGATAAGAAACATATCAACTTCCTTACCTCAGTGGTAGTCCAACCCGAGAGGCAAGCGCCAAGGTGTGGTATACTACAATTGTACTTTCTCCACAAAGTTTAGTAATAATAATATTGACAGCATTTATATTTTGACTACTTAAAATAACAAAGTTTATAGTACAAATAACTTTATGGTATAGCAATATTTATATATGAAACATTGTATAGGTCTACTGCATAATTAATTGATGTTGACCTAAATGTAAGAGTCTATCGAGAGTATATAGTAAAGTACAAAAAACCAACACACACACATTCTCTAACGTCAAATCGAAGGACCGGATGTAAAGAATCAAATAATGAAACCTGCTTGCCCTTGAACTTCAGGTTTAGATTTACTTTCTCTCTCTCTCTTTCTTTCTTCTTGTGTGCATGAACGTCAACAACCACTTTCCAGACTAATATCTACTTTCCATACATTACATCAAATTAAATTTCTAACACTATTAATTCTATTATTTATAGGAAGACTTTAAAAAATAAGTTCACATTCATTTCTTTTTTGTTGGAGTGTAAACGTACACTTTCCAAACATACAGGCTGTACACGACTAACAAACTAACACCCACCTCGGTGGCGTAGTTAGCTAATGCGCTAGTTTCGTGTGGAGCTAGACTGCTGAAGATGGAGGTATTGAGGCTCGAATCTCAGTCGGGTGAACTGAGGGGGAGATTCATAAATGGTTTTCCCCTTTCCCTCCACGCAAATGTGGGTTCACTTCCTCTAAATTCAACCTTACCCATTCCTAAACCATTAGCGTACTTATTACTTAAGCGTATAACCCGAACGGTTAGTAAGACGTGGTGCTAAATAGTAATAGTAGAACACTCTAACTTAGCCTAGATTGTACGACAAATTATACACTCAGACCTATCTCCCTGTATTAGCATTTTGCATGTATTTCCCGACGTGTGTTACATAATATTACCTAATTAGTCACCTTTTGAAATTCCTTGTTTTAGTAAATATGCTCAAGTGCAGTGTTCTGCAAACTTTTTTTAAGATCCGGGTCCACCTAAAATGTATTTTATTTTGTGGCACACTGCTTTCTCTTGGGTAAGCACCGTGGCGGACTACGCAATCAGTCCAACTGTTATAGAGGTAAATCAGAATTAGGTAAGTATAGATTAATTTGTTCCTGAAGTATTATTTCAAATGTTCCAAGAGTTAAGGTTGAAGTTATTTTTCTCTGTTCTCTTCTTTGACATTTGGAAATGTTTCCTTCACACCAATACACTGGATCTCATCTCTGAGGTAAGCAGTGGCGTAGCTAACATTATGAAAAAGGAGATAATAAAATGTTAGTTATTATCGTCTTACCTATTAATTCTTGTAATAGCTCTAGCCGGTGGTTTAGTAATAACACGACACGTCATATTTATAATGGCACAGTAAAAAATAGGCTACATATTTACCAGGTCTTCTCCTTCCATTTTAAAACTTAGATAGAAACTAGATATATTTTAAATACTTTGAGCGCACACTTTATCAAAACATTGTCTTCAGAGTCAAAGTTAAAAATAAATAACAATTTTTAGATAGGTCCAAAATGCCCAAATGGGAAAACCACAAGATTTCTCATGAAAAACTATATATAGGTATTAAAAAAAGTTATAGTGTTTAATTCACCTGTAATAAATTGTGTTCACTATACATTAAATAGTTCTTAATGAAGGTCTATGTGGGTAAACGTTTTAAAGTTGAATAATGGGGCAGTTACATGCCCGATTATCTTTCGTAGAAATATTTTGTTGAGTACAAACATCCACCAGATTTTTCTACCATACATACCTAATCATGCCGTTCTCTTACGGGGTAGGCAAAAAAACTGTACACCTTGTATACTATCCTCGCTTCAACAAAATCTATACACAGAGACATACATGCTCTTTAATTCTTAAAACTCTTAATGTTTCTCTTTTTTACACATTTGTTCTACAACATTTAATCACGTCTTACATGGCTTAACCCTTAATTTTCATTCACACACATTCTACCATCATATATTTGTTTGGTCACTCAATCCACGCTCATCCTCTCAACATGCCCAAACCAATACACATTGATCTATATTCCCTTTAAAACCACACTCCTTCAGCAACCATTTATTACTGACTCTATCCATTTGAGTTTTTCCACATACATTTCTTAGATATCTCATTCCAACCACATTCACCTTGCTCTTGTGTTTCTCTTGACAAACCCACACTTCATATCCATGAAACAATGTTGGCGTCAACATACTTTATATACTGCATTCTTTGCCTCTTTCGATACTACTTCATTCCTTACAATAGTCCACATACATTCAACTACTCTTTTAAATGCACTCACCCATCGGTCGATTTCATCATTTAACCAACCATTTTTACCAAACATTCTGCCCAAATACACAAAATCATTCATTTGTTCTAACAGTTCTACATTTATACTAAGCTTACAATCATTTCTTGATTCGTCCTTATTAAAAACTATCACCTAATTTCTGAAGACATTTATACAAAAATCCATTCTGCCTATCACCATATTAAAACGATTTAATTTATTCTGCAATCAATTTAATTCTCAGCCATTAATACGGCATCATCTACATATATCAGCACTCTCACATTCACATTGTCCATTTGTACACCAACCACGTTTTCACTAACATCTCCCATACACTTATCCGTGAAACCCGCCTCGGTGGCGTAGTTGGCTAACGCGCTAGTCGTGTAGAGCCCGACTGCCGAGGACGGGGAGATCGAGGTTCGAATCTCGGTCGGGTGGACTGGGGGTGGTTTTTCCTAAATGGTTTTCCACTCTCCTTCCACGCAAATGCGGGTTCACTTCCTCTAAATTCAACCTTCCTAATTCCTAATCCATTAACGTAATTAGTACTTAAGCGTATAACGCGAACGGTTAGTAAGACGCGGTGCTAAATCATCAATCACACACTTATCCGTGAATATAACATCAGAACTTCCCAAAGTCCTTTATGTGACATACCTCTTTACAAGAGCTAAAATCGCAACGTTGCCAATTATAAAAAAATAAACAAAACTCTTCAAAAAATATGATATAACTTATAAATTTAATAAACTAGCGTTTAGAAGTTGAAGATATTTAGTTTAGTATTGCTTACGATAGGGCTATAACTGTTTGTTTATATGCATAATATTACAAGTAATACCAATTTATTAATATGTTAGCCCCTCATTTAAGAACCAAACAATTCGACAACTCTGTTGAGACTAGCTTCTTCTCAAGTTTAATAGTGGTACCACTGGAGGGTTGTGAAGCCAGTTATTTAGTGCATGGTAGTAGTACTTGATCGTATTAGCAGTTGAGCACAAGCCAAAAGTAGTAGCATCTAAGCGCATGATAGTAGAACTTGAGCGCATCAGCAGTTGACCGTAAAAAATTAAGAATGCTTGTGGAGGGGAGAGTAATATTGTAGACAGTGAACTAGTGATGGGCACAATCCAGTAATTCTATTTAAAAATAATCGAGTAATCGAGTAAAATTACTCGAGTAATTTTTAGCGAATCATCTACTCGAATCGTCTCGTGGCAATAGTTTGGACAACATTACTCGAGAGTCTTGCAATGCAATTCGATACTAATAACATATTAAAATAATCTCTTCCTGTAGTAGGCACTCGACACTGACAGTGACCTCCACCCTCTTATTTTCAGGTTTCACGTTGCACGTAAAGTCAATATGAAAGTATGCGTTTCAAGAAGTGTTTCACAAAAAAAAAGTTTTTTAATCTTTTTTATAAAATAAACTTTTCTTTAGACATTCATGTTAAAAAAATTGATAATAATTGTACCTTTTTAAAAGTAAAAACCGTTTTAATTTATTCTCTATTTTGTAACGTACGGTACTATACAGTATATAGTTTAAATTTATAAATATTCATATTTTACTAAGGAGAAGTTATAATCAATAAAATAACTAAGAAAGACTGAAATTAGTTTCGTTTATGCAATTACGGAAATAAGACTGCCGAGGTGCCGAGTAAAAAATCGACTAACTTTCATCGAGTACTTTTAAAAAGAATCGGAAATGTGATACGCATAGTTAGCAGGCTTTTATATTATGTACTTTACATCAGAGATTATTTTGTACTAGCTTTTGCCCGCGGCTTCGCTCGCGTTAATGTAGGTTTTATCAATAAATTTAGGTTGTAGATGGACACAGGAAGTATGACAATAAAAACAATGGATATATTGAGGTTGTTAGTCAATAGAGGTAGAGATAAAGAAAAAAAAACTACACAATATAAATTAGGATTAAGTGTCGGAGTAGAAAAGAAGTAGCGGAGTGTGTGTCAGTAGAGTCATAGGTTATGCCTTGCCACGAATTGGAAGATCGTACCCCATCTTAAATTTTACTTAAAAGTTAATTAACATCCCTTATTTACTCCGCTTGTTCTTGAACTTTGCAATCATGGGCACAGAATAGATCATTATTTTAGGACGCTCCTATATATTATGTTGTATGTCCTTTCATTTGGCGCAAATACATACAAATTCTGGGCATTGGACACACGCGAACAGGCTACATATAGCTGGCCATGGGAAAAACATGGCATTTCCAAATGCACCCCTGCTACCTGCAATGTTTGCCCTTGCGCTTTGTTAATAGTAATAGCAAAACTAAGTTTGATTGGAAACTGGAGTCTTTTGAATTGAAATGTTAGGTCAGTGGGGATTATTGGGATTCGAGGTATGATTACACTTTCCCCTTTTCCCACACCTGTTAAAATGGTGGCACAGATTATATTTTGCCCTAATTGTGTAATTCAAAGCCTCGTCCCATTACATAAACGGGATGCATCTAGATTTCGCATAAGCATAACTGGTACACCTAATTTCAATTGTAGTTTATGCGAGGGTACACCCGATAGCTCCAGAGAATTTAAAAACTCAGCGGGATATGAAGTGCTATGTTCTGTGTCCATGATTGTATCTATTGACAAATACTCCTTTATTTCTCCCTGCACCTCTTTCAAAATGTCAGTGTTGATTTTGTTAACGATTTCATTTTTTGGTGCAAGAATTGCTCTTGCACACAACCAATGATCACAATTTAAATTTAGTTGTAAGTCTGGGTAAACTTTAGCAATGAGCTCCACATCATTTTCCACCAAATTACAGAATTCCCCTGTAAGTAAAATACAACCTTCAGCATCCGTGTCCAAACGTCCATCGCCAATTTTCAATAGTGTCTCTGCGTAATGTCCTGAATCTACGTCATTATAAAGGTGGACTCTCATATTCGTTGTTAGGCTGAATTTTTTCACTTTTGCCCACAATCTTGATGACTTGAGACAGGCTTTGATTTCATCTGCATGTGTGCCCCTCTGGATCACCGGTAGAGTTTGTCGGAAGTCACCAGCCAGTAAAACTACCATTCCTCCCATAATATCTGTACTGTCTCGCAAGTCCTGAAGAGTTTGGTTTAACGCCTCTATAGCTTTTTTGTGGGACATCGTACTTTCGTCCCACACTAAAAGTTTACATTGTCGTAGCATCATACCTCTAGAGCTATTTTTGCTGAAATTACAGATGGGTGACTCTTCCTGTGCAAGTGCAAGATTTAATGGCAATTTTAGAACGGAATGTGCAGTACGGCCACCGTTCAGTAGTGTAGCTGCTATACCGGAGGAAGCGACGGCAACAGCAATTTTCTGGTCTTTTCTTATGAACGCCAATAATAAGTTCAGCAAAAACGTTCTCCAGGTTCCTCCAGGGGCGTCGAGAAAGAGGAGTGCACCATTCCCTGACTCTACTTCACGTAACACCTGTTGAAAGACGTGACTTTGTTCTGGAAGCAACCGAGGAACTAATTCGGTTACTTTCTGTTGCAATACTGTGAAATCATAGTTTAATTCCAGAGTAATTTCATCGTTTAAGTCATTTTCGTCTGATCGTTGAGGGCTTACCATTCCAAAATCTTGAAGCTTCTTTCCCACCATTGTCATAACCTTGTTTTCAATTTTCGTCAGCGCTTCGTAGTAGATGTGCTCATTAAAAGTCATATCTGCATGTACTTGCTGTAGCAACCGCAAAATATCTTCCATCATGTACTCTTTGTACTTATCCCACAACGTTTGAGGATTGGAAAGACCGCAAGATGATATGAGGGTTGCGTAAAGTTCCCTGATTTTGTCTGGTGATTTGCACTGCACGGCTTCCTCCATAATTTCGTCCCAGTGGTTATCATTCTCATAGAGCTTCACATGCTTCTCTATATGTTCCGCATTCCTGACCGTTGACAATTTTAAGGTCTCTATAGCTAGATGAAAGGTACCCTATGTCCTTTTCTGTACCCATGACAACGTGTATGCGAAATTTCATGATGATCGGTCTAATAGTTTAGGCGTGAAATCGTAACAAACAAATAAACAAACTCACATTCGCATTTATAATAGTTAGGATTGAAATAGCATATGCATCATTTAAACCATAAAGGGTCATTTTTGCCTAGAAGCAGAAACTGTTGGTGAAAACTGAGCTCTAAGGGAACATGCCTTTTAAATGGAAATAGCATGATAAACAGTCCAGCCAATAAGGTCGATTCTCACTTAGCTGTTAAGAAAAGAGGAAATAAAAGAATAACACGGTCCAAGTAAAATTACTCGAGTAATCCCGGAAGAATTGAGTACTCCCGATTACACAGCACAATCGAGTTACTCGATTATTTTTACTCGATTGTGCACCATCACTCGTAGGGGCAAACAAGGCAAGCACTACTTGCCTTTGCTTGAATATAAGTAATTATTTTCATTTTATTTAATGTTTAAAAAATAGTCTTTAAACGCCCATGTGTTTGAAAGAAATTTTCCCGCACATGCCAGGGACCGTAACATGCATACAAGACGTGCATTATATCGTGGTTGAAAGTCTAAATTTTTTTATCTTTCATTTTATAGCTCTACCTAGTGTAGTTATAATTTGTGACGTCATAGATTTAGAAGAGGTAGAAGGGTAAGAGAATTGGGACTCGGGTAGGAATGCAAGCAACAAAGTTGCGACTTTTCAACAACCGAAGCTATGCTCGAAGGTTGACGACTATAACCGAAGAAACTGAGAGATACTATCGCATATATCTCTTTTCCCCTTTCAAAACACAGAAGGGACAAAAGTATAAATTTAAGAGGGTGGGAAGCGAATTAGGGGAGTTTCGCGTGAAAGGGGAAAAATGGACATCTTTTGTGGAGTTTGTTGCAGCAGGTGTTTTAACAGGAGTTTAAAAAACTGTGTTGGTTTATTACAACGACCCCGGCTAAATCATAAGTGGATAGATAATTTTCAACATTAAAAAGAGTAAAAACATATTCCAGAAATACTATGGGAAAAAATACACTTTCTGGTTTGGCATTCCTTTCAATTGAAAAGGGTCTGCTTTTTGTAAATTGAAGCAAGGAAAGAGTCGTAGCAGAGTCAATCAAATAAATGGTACGGCGCACCGCACAGACTTTCTCTCTCTTTCTATAAACTCGTAAGATTTCTGAACGGAATAATGTACATTGTATCATCACCACTCCACATAAGAACACGCATAAAATAATATACAATGATATATAATCAATGAGAAAAGAGGCGCATCTTTGT
>CABFWB010004250.1:20550-48366 GCA_902151455.1 Timema bartmani
GATTTTGAGAAAATCGACTTTTTCTCTTTTTTCCCTTCAGTAAACTACCCTTAATTTTAGGGGTAGATATCCAATTCCAAAAACCCCTCGGGGCAACCCTATGAAAACCCTAGATATCAAGTTTCAGCTCAATCGGTAAAATAGTTTAGGCTCTAGTTGGAGGTACAGACAGACAGACAGACAGACAGACGGAAATTCAAAAACCACTTTTTCGGATTCAGGAAGTCATGAAACGTCAAAATTCATCAAAATATCGAGTTCGATTTTTTTGACGATCACCATACTTTCTCTACCTGTAAGATAGAGAGAAAGTAAAAAGGAGAGGAGCATGGACTATATTTACAAACACTAGAAAAAAATACGGTGAGTAAAATATCATTGATACACGTATATAAAAATTAATTTAATATCTAAAAATAATCAAATATACCAAATATGCTGCAGGTTGCAATATAAGTGAGAATTAAAAAATATATATGATTTTTTATCAACTACGTGTATATTTAACGTAATTAATTAACACACAATATAGTTGGTTTACATTTAAATACAAACAAAACGCGTTTTTATATATACTTAATTTAAAAATTGTCAGCTTTAGGGGAGGCGGAACTTGGGTGGAAGATACAGAGGGAATTTCTACTCACGTGTTATAATAAAGCGGGGCAAGATATGTTCTAGCCCTTACCCTCACATCCTCTTGGCTATGCATTATATAGATTCTAGTGTGCCTTATGTAAATCATGGAACAGAAGGACGCATGAACCCACAATTATTATTAAAAATACAGTACCTCCAAATAGCTTCTTGAATCAAATAATATTTTTAAAAAAACTCCTGACGGAGACCCTGGAACCCCTCCAAACCCCCCTTCCCAGCTTGCCTAAGAATGTTGGTCACGAGACGCTACTGACCTACGTTCTACAAATTTCTGAATAGTTCTCGGTATATGCACAGCAAACCTAATTTTAGCCCACTGAGTATATAAAGTGTATTTATGGTTTAGTTTTAAGGTTTAGTGTATTAAAAGATTTTCAAAGTCTCAATTTTCCTGCTGATACAGATATATAAATCATCGAAACAAACAAGGGGAGGCCTTGTGCCATTTACGAAGGATACAATTAATGCGTTGATATGGCAGATAGCTAACCAAAACAATACTGTTTATAATTAAGTGCCACACACGTGTACTAGAGATTGGTGCCAACCAAGTTCCTAAGCACTTATCTAACGCGAAAAAAATAAATTGTAAGAGAATAAACGACGCCGATAGCGACAATTCACATGGAACAAGTAGGCCCATTATTCAGACGCGGTAATGAACTGATAGCAGATATACCTTCTCAGTCTTTTACTAAAATCACCTTACCCCTAACTAGTTCAGAGGAAATCGCAAGGCATACAGAAATAACCAGTAAGACCAGAAGACATCAATTTACTCTCTGAGTTATTAAAGATGAATGATTGAAGCAAATTTCTTCTAGCTGATGCAGTGGCGTGTGGTCAATTCTGGACAAAGGGAAGCAATGGGAACCAACGGGGTCTTATGGACCCTAGTTTAATTGGAAGCTCACACTGGTCCTCTCTTCTTTTTTTGTTGTGTATAGCTAAACATATTATGGGAAAGAAAGGAAAGGGGGTGACACTAAGTATCCATGGAATAAAACAAAATAATTGGTGTTCTTAGAAATATTACTTAATCATTAAATTATGTATATATATATTTAAATAATAATTTTAGTTATAATTAAAATAATAGTGATATAATAGTGGTCAATTTACGATTGCTGAAGTTTTCTCTTGGATTGTGGCCTGCAAATGAGTTTGACCTTTGGCATGCCTTTTAATAGCGTTGCAAAAATTATCAATATCACTGAATCCGGATTTATTCTACACGCCATTATCGTTAATAAATAACAAGGCCAACTATTTAAGTTCCCACCAAACCAACACCCCGATCATTACTAAGCACTTTCATAAAATTAAGTATTGAAATGTTGAAGTTTTGTTGTTGCTGATAAGTTACCTAAGGATGGAGTGAGTCTGCCTATTTCAATTAGGTTTTTTTTTCGTCAAAAGACCGGGACAAAAAACTATGCTTCAAATCATTACTTAATAGATTTGAGTTTTGACAAAGCAGCCCTCCTCTTCCACTGCTGCACTTGTTGGAGCACTCATCATTCTACTAATGTACGCAAAAAAACAAACAGCTTCCCTTGGAGGAGCAAACAAGCGGCAATATTCTGTAAAATAAAACTAAACTTACTGTGAATTGGTGATAAATATATTATTTTGTGATAATTATAGTGCCCATAATTATATCTATAAACAATAAATATTGCTAAAAACAACGTAAAAAATAAGATTTTAACAATATATTTCTTAAGATTATACTTCAATCATGAAAGTAAACTGAACAAATACTCATCTAGGGAAACGCTGCTTCCCTTTCCCCGCTGAGGCCCGGACATACCCGGAAACCAACGAATGAAGGAATAAAGAGCGAAATCAGTTGGCTGACCGGTCAATCTGAGAAACAATTGCTTGCTCTAAGAAAAAAGAGTTGCCACCTCAACTATTATTACGAGTATATTTTCTGGCGAGGTTTCTAAATTATAGTCATTGTTTTAACTTTATTTTCATCATATTTTATTGATTCCGTTTTCAATTTTAGAGAAGCATAGCTTCTCTTGCTTCCAATGAACAAATACCACTGAGCTGATGAATCTTCCATGCCACAGGAAAAGATCTTGGTATTTTCAAGCAGCAAAGGAAAAGCTGCATTTAATGAGAAACATAATTATTTGGTTGACGGTATATTTAGAAGCTGAAGCAAATATTACTGTCAAGTACACATCATCCACGCCGATCTTGAAAGTTCGACTCAAGAATCCAACGTTATTACGGTAACATACGTTCTTCTTCCAGATAAAAGAAAGCATACTTACAGTAGTCTCTTTAAACTAATTAAGGATAAGATTCAGGACCTAAACCCGAAACAGTCAACGTGGATTTTGAAATTGCAGCTATTCAAGCTTTGAAGTATTTGTTCCTAATGCTTTATGTTTCTGGTTTCAATTACCACTTCAATTAGTGTATCTGGAGATAGGTGGAAGAAATTTAACAAGAGAGGGAGTTCACCCACGATGAAGAAGTTTGACTTCACACAAGGGTGTCTTCTGCTCTACCATACTTACCGATCAACAACGTTACCGAAGGCTGGTTGAATATTAAAGAAACTTCCAGAATCATGAAAAACTAGGAGGATTTTATGACTGTTTTGTACTGGCAAGACAATCCCACAATTTCTAAAGATACGTAGAATTTTCACTGAAAATACCACAAAACCAACAACGTTGTTGAAGTATGGAATCATCACCTCAACAAGTGTGTGAATAAACCCCACCCCGACATATACTTACTAGCTATAACCCTAAAAGAGGACGTGGAGTAACAGCGATTCGTTTTCGATAGGATGGAGCTCAGGTTTCAGGGCAAAAAAATACAATAAGCTACATACAACAGTTTTGGAAAAAACTAAAAAATTAAAAATAACCTGAAAAATTATAGTTGAAAAAATAATGAAACTCAGAGGAAAAAAGAGTTTAAAATGATAAATTCTTGCCGGCAGACCTCTTCAGGATACCTAAAGAGAGTAAAACATTAGACTTTTCCGAATCCAATAGCTACTATATTAAATCCTAGATCTTTTGTTTTCCGTTTTCCCACTGTCCGTCTCATCTACATGTAGTCTGTCTTCTCAATCACTATCATCATCCGTGTCTTTGCCCTCGTATATCGTATTGTCTCTTCTTCTTTCCTTAAGTTTGTCAATATAATCGTCACGTTCCTTGAGCAAGATTAGAGTTGCGACTTCTTCAAGGAGTTTCCAAAGGATGGCATCACGTAGAATGCCGTAGACACGACGTCCTCCTAGCATAGCTTACTGCTGGTTCCTCAATATGGCCACATCGGGCATCACAGCAACCATTCAGGATGTCTAGTCAAACCAATCTACAAAAACAGATATCATAACCAAATTAAAACAAGTCGTAAAATACATCAAGAAAATAAATATATAGTGTTCCAATGGATACCTTCGCATGTGGGAATCGAAGGCAATGAGTCAGCAGAATTATTGGCCAAAAAAGGTACACAAGTACAACTCGATCAAAAACCAGTTCAACCAGACACACTCAAAAAGATTGTTCACAGAAAAATTATGGAAGCTCATAACATAGACTTAGTGAATAAATTTAAAGGAAAAGTATGGGAAAACATACAAGAAATCTGGAAGTCTTTCACTAAAAAAACTGAGAAAAAAAGCAGTAGACAACTTTAGATTGACAACAGGTAAACATCTAGGCTGAACACTTAAGTGGAGTAGGAACTCTTCCAACAAAAGAGTGCCCTATTTGTAATGTCAGAGCTATGAATTCCGATCACCTTCTAACTTGCGATGATTTAGATACAGAATCACACTCATTGCATCATGCAGAGTATCCACATTAAAAAAAAGTTCATCCAAACAAAAACAAAAATAAAGTTTGGCTTTTTTATTACACATATTTAAATAAATTAATATAAAATCATGTTTATAAACACCCCAGTTGCATCATTTCTTTATCTTTCTATGGGTTGCCCTGTTTTGGCATTGCCATTGTAATCATCTTTCTTCCTAACAAATTGAGCTCTAAACCTTTCTGCAAACATCTCCTGTTTACCTTCCCAAAAAATAATTTCCCCCATCCACCAACAGCTTGAAGATAACGATGTAGTCAGTTCAAGTCAAGTGTGAAAGAGATTGTGTCTACTTCTATCTCCTTCACTCTTTAATCGGACCGTTCCGATTCGGTCCAAAACGAAAGTGCTGCAGTCTCTCGAAAAAAGTTGGTCATTACTAGCCTGTGCATAGCTTTAGGAAATTCAGCCCCAAGGCTGGGTTGGTGTAGAAATGTTCGATTCATGTGCTTTGAATCGATTCTCTGGATCGATCTAGACCAAGAGGAGTAGTATCGATTCAGGCAAAAGATCGAGTGCATTGAATCTATCTTTCAAAGATCGATCTAACGATTCATGTAGATAGAAGTTTTCTCTATCTGATTACACTAGCCGAAAGTGNTGGGCGTCAAAATTGTATCGAGGGCAGGGGGGAGGCGTCAAAATGAACATAGGGTGGGGGTGGTGTCAAAATGTATCAAGCGGAGGGGTGGTGAGGCATCAAAAATGTATCGAGGGGAGGGGTGGGAGCACCAAAATGTATTGAGGGGGGAGGGGGGGGAAGCAGCAAAAATGTATGACTTATTAAATGCCTCTGGAAGATAACTATATTATTTTTGTGGTAACCACAGAGGGCAGTAATTTAAATAATTTGTGTGGCCTTACATACAATGTACACTTTGTTTCTGTTCTGTTTTCCAATTCATAAATTTAGGAGCACTTGTGTGTAGTGGTAGGCTTACTATAATAATTTTTCACATTGAGGAGCACTTTAAATGTTTTACTCGAGGAGAAGAATCAATGGTGGTGGAAAACAAAATTTATGAAAGAGAAAGAAGGCAGTTAGTAAAATTATGTATTTTTTGAAAGGTTTTTGCCCTCCAAATCAAAAGGGAGATTGGGGATCCAGGAGCTTCCATAAGATACTTAAGAAAATCAGGCTATATATTGGAGACAACCCAGAATCTTAACCACTGGACCCCAGAGAGGGATGGACTTGTTTTCTTTTCTCAGTCACAGCGAATTAATCTTTCATAAACTGTGAAATCTGTACACCTTATTTGTTTGAATTCATTGATCGAGAACACGTCACTATAAATATATCACAGAATAAAAACGTGATGTGATCATTTACAGAACCTAGAAGTAAAAAGAGCAGATCAGTGGGTTATTCTCTTCACTTTACTAACTAAAGACAAATAATAGCTAATTAGGAGCCCAAAATTGCAAGACCTGGTTTCGAACTTTTCCTAGTACTAATAGTCAACAAAAACATTTCTTGAAGCCAACAAAATTAAATTTCCCTGAATCGATTTGAAGCTTTGATTTATTTCAATCTTTTGATTCGATCTTTATTAAATCGCTAAAAAAAGAATCGATACGTGAATCAGATCGAGGCCTTTGAATCAATCCAAAACATCGATTAATCGAGGGCAAAGAATCGATTTTCGAAAAGATCTATTTAAGATCGAACATCCCTAGGTTGATGTGATTGCTTATCCATCCGCCGCTGGAAATGCACTCGGCCCTTCAGCTCGTTAGTGCTGTCCGCACCATCTAGGTGGATATCCCATGCTCTAGGAGATTTCAGGAAGTGTGGTGGATCCCCGTTGCCTTCCACACTGAATTTCTATGAGTTAGCGTGAAAGGGCCTACCAATTTAGTCTGAAAGGTATTTTCACATACCTTCCAGGGTTCTTTACATGCCATACTCGATAGGATACCGACGGCATTACTTCCCCTCCGAAAGAAGCTGTGTTATTGATTTTTATCACTACCACGACCATCGGATCCTGAGGCGAGCACTTTACCCTAAGACCACCGAAGTTGACTTTTGTTCGATTATAATTTAATAATGTATTTTTAAGGTTACGAAGTATACCAAACATCGTGTGAAAAGAAGTATTCTTCTCTATAAGCATGCAAAGAGACCCACACAGGTGAGCAATCAAACAAAGGCATCAATCTCGTCTTGGGTGGTTTACAATATGATGGTAAGTTCAGTTCTCAATTTCCAGCTGGGTATACTCAATGTAAAGAGAATAGATAGGTAGCGCCATTTGGAAGAATTTGATGATGTCATTGCTTACGTCAGCCACGAGACTACGTCACCCAGTACACAGCAGTTAGTAATATGTCGTGCGGTCCATGTGTTTCGGACGGTCCTTTCATTTATCTTTATAATGATTTATTTATTTGTATTTGCCTGGTAGTGGTTTTTTTCTGTATAGTTAGTTACTTTACTATGTTTACCACTCGAGTATCTGTTTTAATAAGCTACTATAAAATACAGCAGTGATGTTTTAATTAATGATTTATACATTTTACTTACTAAATTTATTTAATAGTAATAATACTAAGCATCGCGTTCGGTTTATACGCTTATTTAATAGTAGTTACTATAAAAATAAATATGTATGCTAACTGTATTTAGTTGCATTGTTCTTCTCACACTGTTTATTATAGTATAATAGTTTTTCTTTTATATAATATAATATACAGGATACAAGTCATTGTTGAACAATCAGACTTTTAGGCTTGTTGCTAATTTATTTGCGTACGTTCTTCAATTTTAATTATACATGTGTTTTTAAACAGACATAAAAAAATGCCAAGCTGAGTTTTTGCGCTCTGTGTAAATAATCAACGAAACTGCAAGGGTAATAATAATATTTTTTTACTCCTTTCCTTAAGGATCCAGAAATTTGCCGTACATAGGAGCTCAAATGTAAAAGGAAAGACACAAATAATACAAATTTTGCTCGAATATGTTTAATTCATTTTGCTATAGTGACTTTTTGTTAGAAAGTTCTTAGTTCTTCCTTAAAGCTTTGTGCATGTTAAGCCGTGTTCTCACGTATTATTTTCAGTTATTCAATGACAATTAATACAAAATGAACGTCCAAACACTCATTTCATTAGATTGAATTATTATTTCACTCTTTCATTAAAAGTGAAAAGGAGTTCTACTTTTCTTCATTGTTAATTATCATTATTATAAAAATGAAAACAAAATGAACCGTGTGAACACGTTCAGGAATTAACGAATTCATTTTTATTTAAATATAAAGATTTATTTATATATTTAAAGACATTGTGTTGTAAGATTTCTCAAAAATTGTATATAAGTGCCGATACGAACAAACCAGCCCATTTTTGGACTTGTACAGACAATTTGAATGTCTGTAGAGTATAAGTAGTGATTTATATAAAATAAAACAGCACGTGGTGCCATTTTAATAAATGAAACGGTAGTTGAACATTTGCAACATGATCATTATGATAAATGACACCTGTGAACAAATTCCTTTAATTTTTATTTTCATTAAAAATGAATCAATTGAAATTATTCACTAAAAAGACACGCGAGAACATGGCTTTAAGCGCTGGCTAGTGTACTGAGTGTCGTCACGCGCTCAGCCAATCAGATGTCTTTCTCCAACTGGCGCTACCATCTATTCTCTTTACATTGGGTATACTGATGTGTTTTTCTCCCTTGATGGCTCCTCGCTCTTACTCCACGTAAATGAGGGTACATCAAGGCCGTAGCTAGCCAATAATTTCAGGGGGGGTTTGGTGGGCACATCCCCCAATTGCTGGAAGCTAGAAAAAATTCTAGATGATAAACAGTTCTAGAAGCTATCTGAAGTGTTTTTTTATGGCAACAAAGCCCCCTGAATTGTACTTGTATCTTAATTTTGATATTGTTTGAACCATAAATAAAGCCATATATATTTTTTTCATAAAATTTCAGGGGGTGTTTGAACCCCCAAAACCTCCCCCTGGCTACGGCCTTGAGGTACATTACCTCTTGGCTCTGCCCCTCCTCCTCCTCCCTAGTTAATTAGCTTAAATATACGAATAGACTGGACATCTGTAAAGATGTGGAAAACAAGGAGGGGGGGACACTGTGCCAAGGGGTTGTACTAATGGCATGGTGGGAGTTTAGGAAACGTTGTGAGTATTTGTTTTCCAGCTTTTATACCAAAACTTTCTTTTGTCAAAAGAAATAACAAATTGCTCCGGTAGAAATATAAAGTTTAATTATATGCTCGTGGTGACCTCAATATTTCTTGAAAGGGTATTCTGGAACATAATGACAACTTTTTCTCTTCACTTAAAAAGTTTCTCATCTAATGCCGCTATGCTCATGACAGATATTAACAACTGTTAAGGTCACCATGTGAAGAAAATTAAACTCTATATTTTTACAGGATCGATGTTTTAGTAATTTTGACCATAAAAAGTTTTGACAAAAACTCTGCCCTTAACTGGCGTTTCCTACACACTCACATTAAGGATTGTGTTTTTTATTTGTTTGTTTTTTAATTGTGGTATTTGACTTTCACTTTCTGAATCAAGTGCATATATACACGACTTACAAACTAGCTTAACTCTAGAATAAACAGTATCCAGTTCCTCTGCCATTAAATTTTTAGTCATATAGTTAAAATAGGAGCACAATTTCACTCATGATACATTTTTCAGTCATGCCAGGAATTGAACCCAAGACCTTAGCTCAATAAGCAGAGGGGATAGCGGCTGATCTAAAGTCTCTAAATTTGATTGGTGCTTGTTGCCAGTTACAAGCGAGGTGTAGAGTGTGTATTATGATGCTATGTATGGGACTGGAGATTATGGATGTGGAGGAAGATGACTCATGGAACGAATACAAAGATAATGTTCTTTGGACCCGTTTGGTCTTCGCCATATAAAGTCTGTTCAGCGTAGGAATTGTCTTCTGAAAGGCCTTTTTCCCTACCAGAAATCTATTATATAGTAGGATATTGGTAGGAAAAAAGACCTTTCAGAGAGTATTTCCTACCGTGAATGAAGTATAGGTTTGATGAAAGAGAGTGTGATATGGTCATACATGTTCATGACGAAAGATGTGTGTGTAGGTGTCGTGGGGTTACCGACATTTGCTATTTACTCGGGGCATTTGTCACTATCAACTACGTCACACTAATACAAACAAGGCGGTGTAGGCGCTTGAACAAACTGTTTTTTATAATATTATCGTCAATATATTATTTTGATATTTTAAACGCTTAGTAGCAACAACGTTTTTTAAGAACTTTTTTAATATTAGTTAGATACAGCTTCGGTGGCCGCATGGTCTAAGGCGACACTCTAGGAATAGACTAGTCTGCCAATGATGGAGAGATCGGGGTTCAAAACTCGGTCGGTAGAGTGTGGTTTTTACTAAATTGTTTTCTACTATCCTATCACGCAAAAGTTTGTTGCAAATTATTGTAGCACTTAGAATAGTAACAAATTTGTTAAGAATCGATTTGAAACTGTTAAAGTGCATAAATGGACCAACAAAGATAAATTCTTATTTATATAATATATTAAAACATGTTCGTAGTCTGTATTAGGACTCAGCTGACTCTTAAGCTGTTTTTTATTCAAATATTTTTAACAATTTAAATATTTTAAAAATATATTATATTAATACTTTTAATACCAGTAAAGGACTGGATATAGGCAACTATATTAAGGAAAAGGATGAGGGGGGTAAATTATTGAAATAATGTACTATACTGTGACTTGAGAGATGATGCAAAATTACATCTGGGAGGAAAAGGAAAGGGTAGGGTGCTCCCCCAAAAAACTCTGTCAATATTAAACCCTGGCCTCCTAAGTCCAGATTCAGGGGTGTTGACTACTCGCCTAACGTTACCTATTATAAACTGTAGCTGATTATTTTAAATTGATATAAAATCAAATTATACTCAAACTAGTCGACTTTGGTGGTCTTGGGTTAAAGTGCTAGCCTCAGAACCCGATGTTCGTGGGTTCAAATCGAGCCGGGATTGACGGATTATTCTTGGGTGATAAAAATCCGTAGTACAACTTCCTAATAATAATAATAATAATAATAATAATAATAATAATAATAATAATAATAATAATAATAGACTAAAAGTTTTTTAGTGGTTCTTTTATGTGAAGAGTAATACCAACTTAATTTAAGGGCTATGTATGAGGAAGGTAGTTTAGAAGAATTGCACCCGCATTAGCTTTGACAGGCTATGGGGAATTTACACTTTAATTTTTTTTCATATGCGCACAAGATTCAAACCTTGACCTTCCCATCACCGCAGCAAACCAGACGCCCTACATAATGTGACCACCTGTACGAGTATATAGACTGAAGTAATTTACGGGTGATTCTCCTCAATCAACATTGAAATGGTTGTCCTTGGACTACTCTTTGGATGATTTGTTTTAGTCGAGGGTCAGTTTTCCCCGTTGATTAATTTTTTATTGTTTGAACATTGAAGGTCGGTACGTCGTAGATTAGAAACATTGTCTGCTTTGTATGAGACCGCCATAACACATTCCACGTTTGTACAAAGCCGAGAGAATGGTAAAACAAGAGGTACACTACGCTTGCCCTGAAAAATGTCCTATTCCACGATGATCATATATTACAAGCAGGGCCCGGATTTCGATGACATGTCAGCTTTTTTTTTGGTCCATCAGAGACAATGCTCAGTTGTACATAAACTTTGTTCATGATCCCCTGGTTGTAGAAATTCATATTTTATAGGGCATTTTTTGGGCATTTTTTATTATTTTAGATTTTTAGGTTATTTTTCTTGCTTTTTTTTGTTTAGTAAGTCATTTTTAAGCATTTTTTAAAGAAAATTTAAAATTGTTTGAAAATGACTTTAAAAATGTCCATGGTGTCCAGAATATTGATAAAAAGAAAACCTCTCAATTATTACTTGCACAAAATGCATTCACGAATCAATAAAAATCCTCAATATTTTATATATATTTGTGTGACGTTCTGGTATCTGCGAACATTCCTCTGTGGAAACTGAGCAATGTTAAACTAAAGGATTTCCTGGGACTGTATAACGGGTCAGTCTATTCTAGACGAGTTCACACCGAGGAAAGAGTGGAAATTGACAGACCAGGAGAGATACTTTTGCTTACGTGTATAATGTAAATCCTAACCCTTGTAATAAATACATCATATTATGGAATCTCAATCAAATTTTTTAGGTAATTTTTCTGCAAATTTAAAGTCATTATTTAGAGTTTTTAGCTTCATTTTATAGGTAATTTTTTGGCAATTTTAAGTTATCAAAATCCTGGTCCTGATTATAAGTTATATGATAATGGAACCATGCAAGGTAATTTCGCTATCTTACAAGATAAATAAAGAGTACATAGTAGGATTCTGGTAGGAAGAAAGGCAGTAGTCTTACCTTGACAGATTACACTGTTGCCCTATCTTGCATGCTATACTACAGGGGAATAATGTGAGGTAATTTTGTTACCTTACAGAGTAAACGTGTACAAATATATTTCTGTTTGCTGTAGACATTGATAATACTTTATTAGTTATTAGTATTACATTTTAATCCAACATTTAGCTCAGTTGGTAGCCTGTTTGTCTACTGAGTTAAGGGTCCCGGGTTCAATTCCTAGCATGATCAAAAAAGATTCATCGATGAAACGTGAGCTTACCCTTTCACAGTGATAAATTAATGGCCGATGATTGGATGTTGTGCCTGTCATAGTCTTAAGCTATAGCATAATTCTTATGAAGCTACGACAGGTCTAGCAAGTCGGTAGTAGAAAATATATGGCTTTAATAAAAAAAACTAACCCAGACCATAGGCTGGAAACAGTAATTGATGTAAATGATAGTATTATACTATAGATATTGATAACTTACGTGACTTGTGAATATATGAACACAGTTTTTGTAATTTTTTTACTCTGAAACTTTAAATTGTTCTTCCTAACCGATCTCTACAATATTTTACCTTTTCAATTCCATGAGTATTTTAAAATTTAATTGGAAATTGTAGAACATGGACAAGTCTTAGGCTTGTGGGAAATGGCTTATTTCACTAATTTAAAGCTCAGGGACCAGGGTAAAATCAAGGTTTTCCTTTAACTTGCACACAAATTACTGAAACATTCCTCTAATTTCACCTTGTAGAAAACGTGACGTGAGAGATATGCCTGGACTTGGACCCAAGCCATACATGGTGTATGTTTATATTGGCTACAGCAATCCCTCTATGCAAATGTGGGTACATTTCCTATAAATATAACCTTTCTAATCCCTTAAAACCATCATTAGTATATAAGTGTATAACCCGAACTGATATTAAGACGCGCTGCTAAAAATTATATTTGATTTATTTAAAAGAAGATCCCGATACAGTCATTTTTGTCACCAAAGTTAAATTCCACCTTCAAACTGGAAGAGCTTAAAGTTTAGTCCACGTGCTTACCGATCCAGGTAGTTCAAGGTCTATTTAAAGCCACTTAATGCAAGGAGCTTAAATGAGAAGGGTATTTTAGTAGGAAGTACACTCGCATTAGCGTAGAAAAGGGATTGGAAAGCCACACTGATAGGTCTCGAACGAAAAACCAACCCCAGTGGGCTCGGCATGGATTAGAACCTCGACCATCAAAGATGACCTAGTAAAACGCCTTCCCATTCTAAACTCCTTGGACCGCGTGGCCACCGTTTCAGGTATCACTAAGTGGTCCGATAAGCCAATTTTTAATAGTTTTATGAATAATAATCGGTAAGAGCTTTGTCTTTTGAGATTATAATCGTATGAGACCGATCGATTTTGTGTGAAATTATTAATCTCAGTCTGGCAGTTCTCACGGGGTCGAAGCTCAAGATGATAACACTCTAAATGATCACTTACAAGCGTGGCGTGGTTTATCATAACGGTGATTACTGATTAGGATATATCGGTTAGATGACGCAAGCCAAAGTTGTCTGACTAGTGACTGAGTTCTCACAGAAATAGAACAAAATTAGATATTGGTCTAGGCCTACTCGTGCTACAATGCTACAGTAGCCCCATGGATTCTTAGGTGCTGACTGACAGCTCACAGCTGACAGCTGACGGCTTTGAAAAGCTCCCAGACCAAATTATGTATCCCTACGCTGAACCATATGATCTGCAAAAAACATGTGTTTAGCAGCTGTCACTTCTGACAGTCAAAATTTAGGTATATACTTAAATGCTGACTGTCAGAAGTCAGCTGTGAACTGTCAGTCAGCACCAAAGAAGCCATGGGGCTACTTTACATGTTCAAAGTCCATTCGGCCTGTAACAGCTCACATTTTATTTTATTTAAGGTAATTAAAGTGAACTCATTGAACTAACTAATTATATTAGCACGAGATTTATAAATTAAATTAAATTTAGTACAGACACAACATCCAACCCCCCTCCCCCCGGCCGTAAATTCATCATTGTGAAAGAAAGAATAAACCCACATTTCACCCATGATGAATTTTTCGGCCATGCCTAAGGTGGAAGTGTAGGGAGCGCGCGTGAGAAAAGGTAAGTGCATTTACAGTTTTTATAGCAAAAACTTTTTTTGGGACAAAATAAATAAAATATTTATCCAGTAGAAACATAGAGTTTAATTTTCTTCGCATGGTGATATCAATAGTTGCTAAATATATGTCAAGGGTGTCCTGGAATTAAAAGACATAATTTTTTCTTCATTTAAAAAGTTTGTCGTCTAATTCCACTTTGATCACGACAGATATACAACGACTGTTGATAACACCATGTGAATAAAATTAAACTCTTAAGTTTATACTTAAGCAATATTTGATCGATTCTGCCCTGAATAAGTTTTGCTAAAACGGTAAAAACACCTTTACTGGCGTCCTCAACGTTTCAACCTTAACCACACAAAACTAGACGGCTGAATTCTAAGAAAATGCACCAGCATTCAGATGCACATTACAAACCAGATCTGGGCAAATTACGGTCCACGGTCTGTGTGCAGCTTCCCATCTCATTTTGTATAAGCTACTATTTTTTTCTCTACCGCATCTTACTAACCGTCCAAGCTCCTACATATTTGTACTAATGAGTGTAGGTATGAGGAAGGAATAATTTAAAGGAAATGTACTTCAGACGAATGTAGGGAGAGGGAAGCAATTCGGGAAAAAATAGCGTCCTCAGCACATCCACCCGGGATTCTAACCCCGACATTCCCATTATCATCAAATTAGTTTAGACTAGTCCACGTGCCTATTGATAAGGTTGCGTAAGCTACCGATAAAAAAAAATTAATTATAACCCCAGCATTTCAATCGGATGTGAAGAAAATACTAGGTTTGAAACAAGTGCATGCATCTCACCAAAATTAATAATTTTAATAGAACCACAATATTATATTGTTTTTATATTTCGCTACTTTTTGCATGTGTTACATATAAGTTTTCTTTAGCACCGCATCTTACCGCCCGTTAGGGTTATATCCTTATATACTAGTTACGCTAATGGTATTAGGAATGAGGAAGGTTATATTTATAGGAGATGTACCCGCATTTGCGTGTAGGAAGAGTGGAAAACCGTTTTCAGTACACCTGACCGAGATTCGAGCCCCGATCTTTCCATGATTGGCAGTCTAGTCTACTACGAGAGTAGCACGTTAGATCACGTGGCCACCGAAGCGGTTCCCAATATTGTTAAAAGCTCATTATGTAGGGTTTAATAGAGTTGTGATTGGTTTTCTACCCGGTAACTCGCAGCTTGTGTAGGTACAGTATAGGACAATAAAGAAGAACGGGGTCATATTAGCCCACGACTAACAAACCTAAGTTAGGAAAACTCACCACTAAACAACCTTAATAGTTATTGTCTGTACGATACCCATGCCAGTGTTAAGCATCAGACTCACAGTAAACTGGATTGCCGTGACAAGGAGATTGAGGTTCGAATATCGTATTTATTTGAGACATTTAAAAAATATAATTTTGATAAGTGTTCACCGAATTGACAAAGGAAAAGGGTTCATGGTACAAAAAATGTTAAGAACTCTTGCCTCACATTAAGACGCTAAACAACCCTTATGTATAAACAAGACCCAGATTTTGATGACATGTTACTTTGTTTTGTTAGATCACAGAAAATTCTCATGTGTACATAAATTCTGTTCATGATCCCATGGTTGTGGAAACATTTTTTTATATGTTATTCGTTGGTCATTTTTTGTAATTTAGATTTTTAGGTCATATTTTTTTGGTTTGCATCATTATTCAGGCATTTATCTATAATTATAAAAGGAAGTGTTTGTCTGTATGTGAGTTTGTTTGTTTGTGTGCGATGCCCAGCCAAATCTGCGACACGCAGAGATCTGAAATTTTTAACTTAGGTGGATGGAAGGGGATCCGAATGCACCTCGAAGCCAGATTTTAAAATTTTTATGGTTATAAAATACACATTCATGGTAAGACACTGCCACTAGGCCGGAAAGGGTTGAGTTGGGAGGGGATAGATATTACTTATGAAGCATATTCATGTAAATCATTGCTATACAGTGTGCATGTTAGTAGAATTCCAGAGTTTAGTTGTTTAAGGCTTTTCATTACATATTTATGTTTTAATTTCCATTTATAATGTGTGTGTTTGATTTAGTCAAGAGCACTCAGCATTCATTACGAGTTTTTGTTCATATATTTAGTTCGGTTTTTTTTAAATTTGAAGTTGGTTTTGATCACCTATAACTCATTTTATAGGTCATATTTGATTATTTTTAGGTCATCAGAGTAAACATATTGTATGAACCAAAATAAAATAATCAATAATACAAATTCTCGATATGCTTAGATTAGACTTTGAACGAGAACGAGGTTTTACAGATCTGTAGTCAGCCTACCTAACCACTCAGTCACAGAGATGGTGGCCTTGCGTCATTACTGTTAAAACACAAGTAAATTTAAAATAATAGTGAGAACCTCAGACTTTCCAGTAACGGTGTGTGTATGATGCGTACAACGTAATTGACAGAGTCAACATTTCCACAGAAAACAAATATTGAAACATTTCTCACTGCACTCGGAACTCTCCTCTAGTTTGTCATTGAGTAAGTGTTCAGTGGCGTTGTCTGATTGTCCCCGCCACTCACGTCTTACCAACTGTCCACACAGTCCGTATATTTACTCTACTGGAGTAGGGGTGAGGGGCGTAAAATTTAAAAGATATTCACCCACATTTGCTTGGAAAGAGAGAAAGTTGAAAATCTTTGAGGAAAAAAACTCGCTCTCAGTACATCAGACCAAGATTCAAGCACTGACCCCCACGTCACCGGCAAACCAGATCATATTGACACCTTGGTTCATGTGGGTTGAGTATAGGGGTAGAGTTGACCTTTGTGATCTTAGGGTAAAGTGCTCGCCTCAGGACCCGATGTTCGTCGGTTCAAACCCAGCAGGGTCGATGGATTTTTCTTTAGCGATAACAATCCGTAGCACAACTTCCTTTGGGAGAGAAGTAAAGCCATCGGTCTCATGTAGATTGTGGCATGTAAAAAAATTGCTGGGAGGTATGTGAAAATACCTTTCCCGGCAAAACTCTAGACTCTTTTAAGCTAGCTCATAGAATTTCTTGTGTGCTGATGCAATTAGTCGGTTCATAAAGTGTACGTTAAATACCTCAAATAAATAAAAAATATGAATAGGGCCTATAGGTGGGCATATAAGTATATATATATATATATATTTTTAGTATTAATAGAAAAAAATCTGTATTTCAATACTTCAATATCGTATTAAAATTGGTAATCTAATTTCTGCCAAATGTTAGCTTTAAATCCCAAATTAAAATCTGCAATTACCAATGTCTGCAAAAGGGGTCACGACCTTGTTCACTTCTACCGGAACATCATGATGGAGATGTAATAATGTAAGACCTGAATGCCGTTCTTCCTCTTTAAAACATTTTAAGTTATAGATTTCAACATTTTTGATTATTTCTATGCAAGGGAGAGGTNAATATGATGTTTAAAGAGGTCAGTGCTATTTATGATGAGCCTGATATTAAACTACTTCGATGGTGAATATAAACCTTCTGGCTAGAGTGACTCGTTAACACCCGAGTCCTGTTTCACAAAGATAAAAATATTGACAAGCGTCAAGTCAGTGGTGTTGTCACGAAAATCGACTAGTAACTGTAAATTCTGTCTCTTGGAGATATTTCGCTCACTAGTCGCTTGTCAGACCAAGGCTGGTCATATTGTCAACTGTGCGACTGTTCAAGAAATGGCTATACCAAGTAGAGTGGCGCTGTTAAAAAAAATAGTAAATAAGAATGTGTTGTTTGTCTCACTAAGCACTGAGATTACAACACAAATAAGGAGTGAAAAGTGGCAGTAAGTCAACGAATGTATGACTGATTTCAAATAAGTACAGTAGATACAATCTGCGGTGCAATTGGCGCAGGAGAACAAAGATAAGAAATAAACCTAATACTTTGTATATTAACAAATTAATATCAAGACACAGTTCCAGTCTCGTGTGATAAAAATTCTTAGAATATTTCAATTTTTGCTATGGATTACAATATTTTTCGACATTATCAATAGAAATAAATAGTAAATGCTCAAGTCAGTGGTCGTTGGATAGTATAGTTCATTCCATTAAATATATTATAACCACCCAAATTACCAAATATTGTTTACTGTTATCATCATATGGAACTTTTTACAATGAATTGACCTAAGTAGTATTCCATATTGAAGCTGTAATTATATTCATTGATTATGATGAGGCCACCGACTATGCTCTATACTCTCTTCAGAGAGGACCATTTCGCAAAGGGACAAGTCTTGTCATGACAGGTGAATTCACTTACAGTTTGGATAGAAATGACAAGTTTTTCGTTCATTAAAGGACCTGTGAGCTTTAAAAAAAACTCAAATTTCATTGATAGTTTAACTCGTAAGATCATTTCACACAAACTATTTGGCAAAAAATCCGATGTGTGAGCGTAGTTTAGTTCCGAAGATACGCGGCTTGGAAGTTCCCAGTGGAGTCAGGCGTGACGTCATCATAGTCCAGCTGCAGCCAAGGAAGTTACAGCGTGACTTTTCTACTACGCACACGTTACTGTTCTGTGTTATTTGTTGTTTGTGCTCTTTCTTTGTTACCCTGTGACAGACATTATGGATGCAAATATAAAATCATGCCAGTTTGAACCAGAAAGAAGACATAATGAGGATGAATCACTTACCGGTGGTGACAATGATGAAGTTATTCTAAACACGGCAGGGCGATCTAACTCAAGAAGTTGGTGTTTGTGTGGACTGTGTTTAAACATGATAACGGACGAGGAATGTTTGGGTTTCTGTGAGGTTGACAATGTTAAAACTGTTAAATCAGAATATCAATATCAGTGCATTACACCTAATCCTTCATTTAACAGGCTTATCCTGGTGAAATGCTAACAATTACACGGCATAATGTAATCCTGAAAACAAACGAAAAAGGAAACGAAAACGGCTTGTCAGTTCTGACAATCCCATAAACAGAACTTAGCGCTACGCTACTTATGAGCAATGTGTCTCCTGGATAAATGCATGGACTGCTATCGGTTATATAAACAGCATAGTAATTCCATCTTGTGCAGTTAATGCAATACGGAACAAATACCTTAAACATAGTGTTATTTATAAAGGAAGGGCTGCCTCCACTGCATATTACGCGACAGACTTTCTATAAATATTGATAATTTTCTGTATCTTATATATATATATTACATAATACATATTATGTAATTTAAAATACTGCATAAAATACTATACAAATAATCAACCAGCGCAGAAGACACTTGTAATATTATAAAATAAAATTCAGTCCAAATGCTGTGAGTGAATAAAGATTTTAAAATGTCCATGTTTACAAAACATCACGAAACCTTGAAAACTGATTAATTTAACTAAAGGACTGTGGCCGAGGAACGGGAGCAATACACCTTGGCACGTCAGTTGTTGCGTATGGGTCATCGCCCGTCTAGAATTGACGACTATCTCGTACTGCCTCCATTACCATTGACAGAATTTCGTTCTTCCAATCACGTGTTTTTGTCTTGTTAGTGTTTACACCAACCCATTGCTTTAATGGTTTTGAATATTTGAGTTTCCGTCCAGCATGGGTTTTTCTAACTTAGAATTGAAAGCCAGTGTGGATAATACTGTACGTGCAACCATTCCATTACAACTGAAGTGATTTCTCTTAGGCTTATATTTTAGCGCAACGCTGTTGAAAGATTATAATTTGCCGATGTAACAATAGTTTTTAGTGTGCCGTACATTTTATAATAATTTGTCCTCTCAAATAATTTTGGAAATTACATGGAAATCTTCTTTAGACTTTCTAAACCATTTATTTTATTTTCTTTCACAGTCATTGAGTTCTTCGTTTTCGCAGCCATTTATATATTTACCGCCGGTCCAGATATGGGTGTTAGTGATATACTTTAAAATTGAGGTAGATTTTTAAATGAGAATCTCATCGTTTCCCTCGCAAGTTTGTGAAGAGCACTATAGGTGATTTATAATACTTTATGCCCAGTCTTTTATAAGTTCAAACTCACTTTCTGTTGTATTAAGCTTTTTTGTTAAAGATTTGAAGATATGCCATACGTCAAATTCATGGATTATTGCACTGAACTTAGTACGCATCATTTTACGAGTGCCACGAATAGATCAGTCACAAAAAGTGTGACTGTGCACTTATTTTTAATAACCTGCCTAATAAAGTTTCACGTGCCGGTTTTTCCAGGTCGCCTGCTACTTGCCCCTTCTCTAATGCCACAAAGTCTACGATTCTCCCACTGTCAATATCCATTGCAGTATAATAAACATATTTGGCACAGAAACCAGGGCTGTTGAACTATCCGTCACCTTATTATCTCACTTCCTTTGCGTTTTCAAAATATGAAATTTGTTCGTTGAGCAAAAATATTTTTACTGCAGAAACTACATACCGCTTAATGTTACTATAGAAACAGTTATTGGAATAACTTTTGAGGCCTACAGTATCTGAAAAGCTTTTAAATAAATAATTATTCATACCACACAAATACATTGATGTTGATAGTCTTATGTTTAGGGAAGATCACCTATTTCTAGTTAGAATGTGAATGCCATACACAAATATGATCTTCTGTACACTTTGTAGTTACAAATGAAGCTCCTTTTACACCTGACTGTACATCATATACGGCACTACCAGACAGCAAGCAAAATTCTAATAAATGAAGAAGGCAATCAAACACCACTATAAAAATCCGCGCACCAAATCTGTTTCCATTTCTTTGCTGGTCTTTCAGCAGCCTTTTGTATTGTGTTTCTTGTTTTCCATTATCAGAACTTATGCTCTTGTCACTTAACAGCTTGATTGTCATCCCTATCGTCATTGTATTCCTCCATACTGTCTTCGGTTGTATGAAAAGATTCCTATAACACTCTGTCCCTAGCTCAGATTGAATTTCTTCATCGTGACTCCACTTACATGATTCATTAGTTTCGTAACAGCTCTCATTTCCGGGATCATTACATTCAACAGCTTCCTCCTCGCAAAT
Organism: Timema bartmani; assembly: GCA_902151455.1. NCBI lineage: Eukaryota > Metazoa > Arthropoda > Insecta > Phasmatodea > Timematidae > Timema > Timema bartmani. The sequence goes on from CABFWB010004250.1 coordinate 41,652, forward strand.
ATCAAATGCTCTCGAACACGCACTGTCGTTAAGGGTTTCTTCAACAATCTTCTTCCACTGGTAAGTTGAAATCGATTTTTTCCTAGGCGATCCATCTCCTTTCATCTTTATTCTGGGAATCGCACTCTTTTTTTTATAACTGTTTTGTAGTCTTGATTTTTAAAAGTTTTGTTTTGTACACGGATTAAATTTCAAAGTCATCATCGGTAAAATGTTGTGAGCACACTTTGGTGATTTTACCCAGAAGAAAGGCTTTGTGATTAATTTTACCCAATCATACTTTATATCTGCTTGGCGACCTTTCCCTGTTAGGCAAAGTGTGAAAGCTTATATCTTTATTTTTATCAGCACTGTTCGGACACATATAAACACAACATCGTGACGGCATGATATTAAACACTACTTTTCTACTCCAATTCTCAGCGACACGACACACAGATGGCTCGGCGTATAACTGTGACTGCAGGTGAACGGACAGAGTGCGATAGAATAACCGTGACGTCATCACTGTCTGCTCGGTTGTACAGTACTTAGGATATCTCGAGAACCAGGCGTCGCATTTCGCTCCAGTTTTCAGCGTTGCCTTAGATATGCTTTCTACGATATTTTCAGCCACCACAATGTGTTGTATGACCTCACAGGTCCTTTAAACTACAGAAGGCAAGCGACTGGTGACAATGAACTACGGTCGGACAACCAGTGTTTTAGACCTATTGGTCCTGATTTTGATTGGATGAACAGTTTAGAAAATACAGACTTTTTGTCGCCAACATTGCTAACATTTTACTATATTATTAATATTATTTTATAGGTATTAATAGTATATGTATATAGACCCTATTTAGCGCTGCGTCTTATTACCTGTTCAGGTTGTACGCATATTCTATAATAATTGCTCTAATGGGGTAAGGGTAAGGAAGGGAGCACTTTAGTGGAAGGAAAATGAGAAACCATTTAGGAAAAACCCCTCGATCCGACCCAACCCGACCAAGATTCGAATTCCGATATCCCCGTCATAAGCAGGCCATTCAGCCAATGAAGGTTGTATATCATATTACTTGATGTATGAATACATTAACTTGTTTTAGTAACTTTTGTGGCTGTCGGATGGTGTTCTTTCTACCAGAATCCATACATCCATTTTATAGGTTACAGGGGCTTAGCCTCACAAAACTGGCAAACTAGTTAGTCATTTTCTTTGATTTCTGAAGTAAATAAGGATCATGAAAGGCGTTTACAACAACACAATTGTAAACATGAATTATCATGTTCCTGCTTCTAAATAAAGGTTGGATAGAACAAGAATTCATTCCATTAAATAAGCCTTCATATTAAATATGATCAAAGTATTGGTGAAAAAAAAAAGTATTTTCGCTGAGTAAATACATTGTTGACACTCGCTTTTCAAAGAGTTCAATGTGATGATATTACCCCTAATAGCAAGACAGCTGACATAAATTCTGGTGATCGCATCATCTTAAAATATCTAAAAGTTGATACATTGACAGGGTGGGGGAAGGGGAAATTCTATAGTAAAAATAATACATCATTTTATGGTGAGCAGAACAAGAGATTTTACCGCTTCAATGGCCGCGTGGTCTAACGCGTTACTCTCGTGTTGGATTAGACTGCCGAAGACGGGGAGATTTGGGTTCAATCCCAGTCGGGTGCACTGAGGGTGGTTTTTTCCTAAAAGGTTTTACACTCTCCCTCTACACAGATGTGGGTTCATTTCCTAAAAATCAAACCTCCCTAATACCTAACTCGTTAGTGTAATTAGTATATAGGCGTATCACCCGAACGGTTGGTAAATCGCGGTGCTAAAAATAAAAATAAATATTTGTGAAGGTAATGAACGATTGATATCTGTCCGCTCGGTAATCAGAAGGTGGTGGTGACGCGAGTGGCTGAGGGATGAAATGAGATTAGAGCTATGCCGGAATGAAGATGTGTCACTAAACCGGAGCACTCCGGGAAGACCGATTCTTAAATCACCATCCAGTGGCATGGTTCCAATATTCCGGTCAATTATCCGGGATCCAAATCAGAAGTCTAAGGCATTTTTTGATCTGTGTGTACAAAAAGAGTATATTAGTCACAAATAGTAAATTGTTGGCAAATCGCACAAATCCGTTCGTATTCGTATGATGATATTTTTGGGAGGAACTGATCAATGAATGCTATGCACCAGTGTTATCTGGAAGGAAAAAACAGCTCCAAAAATCACACGTAAAATTAAATATAATATTTAGCACCGCGTCTTACTACCCGTTCGGGTTATACGCTTAAGTACTAATTACTCTAATAGATTAGGAATTGGGATAGGAATTGGGAGGGTTGAATTTAGAGGAAGTGAACCCGCATTTGCGTGGAGGGAGAGTGAAAAACCATTTAGGAAAAACAACCCACAGTTCACCCGACCGAGATTCGAACCTCGATCTCCCCGTCCTCGGCGGTCGAGCTCAATACGACTAGCACGTTAGCCAACTACGCAACCGAGGCGGGTGTAAAATTAAAAATCACGGGTATCGGCAAAACTTGCCGGCCGCTTCAAAACAACTATATCCAGCCAGACGTTTGTTTCCCCTCTTTCGCCTTACCTGCTCTTACTGGGTCTCCTTCCCCCACTCCAAGCTCCACGCGGCCGGTTAGGAATCGGAGCTGTAAGAGCGCGTCACCAAACGTATTCAAAATAATAAGAAAATGTTGTTCGTTTTAAGTAAATTTAGGCATATTTTCAGCGGTGACTATAGAATATTAATATACCACTTTATTCAGAATTTTATAATCTCGCTTTTTATGTATCTATATAAATGCTATCAGTTATACTTTTTTTTGAAAATTATGCTTGAAACACAACCATTTGACAATTTTTCTAAGAAAAAAATAATTAATATAATATAATTTTTAATACACAGAATCGTTGAATAGTCCTTATCCGTTGAATAGCTTATTGGAGAAAAAATATTAAATAAATATCTCATATTTACGACTAGATATAACCCTAGAACAATGCCTCCAAAATACGTCATTTTATGAGCCTATATAGGAGCCTTAATTTGCTATACACAGTAATCTCAACTGTCATGGACATAATGGCATTTGATTATAAACCTTAAAAAAAGAAGATGTGGTAAAAAATCTAGATGCTTATGACAAATATTCAAAAACCGTTAAGATTACAAATTATACTAAATGTACCTTCTGAGACAGTAGTTTGTTTCATTCGGTTAAAAGACTTTTTTTAATATAAGACTGCAAAAATACTGACCTTGACTCTTACATCCTTCCATCCCGCCTTATGGAACCCTTATCGGCAGGTTAGTCAAGTATGGTTTGCTGGTGACGGTGAGGTCATGAGTTCTTATCCCAGCCAGATGTAATGAGGGTGGTATTTTGAACAAATTCCTATTTTGACTCCACACAAATGTGGGTATATTTTCTCTAGATTCTATCTTCCTCATCCCTAGCTCATTAGTGTAGCTAAATACGGATAACCCGGACGGATAGTAGATGTGGTATTAAAATAATATATTGACTATCAGGGTAAAAATCCTAATTTTACTATGCGATATACTTTACGGAGAGATCGGGGTTCAAATCTCAGTCGGATCTACTGATAGATTTTTTTCCTAAATGGTTATACACTCTTTCTTCAGGAATGTGTGTGAGTACAATTCCATTAAATTCCACCTTTGTCAGCCCTAAAACCTCTTTGTAATTATTACACGTGCATATAACATGAATTTTAGAAAGACAAACATACGATGTTGGTCCATCGGTTCCTCCAAGTCCTTGCCGCGCTCTCACACACCGGCAAATCACATCCAGACCAAATAGACACGACCCATTTCATGCTCCAATTGAACATCCTCATCACATGGAGCAATTAGATGACACATTGGATGGCGTGACGGACCGCTCCGGACGATCATCTTGATTGAATGATTCACGAAAAAACGCGTGGTCCATACGGGCTTATATCTTGGCCACGAAGCGAGGCTGTATCTGTTTGTTTCGTGTCATGGGTGGATCTAACCGTTTCCGTCGCTCATTGATCGAACACATAGGTGCCTTACCTGCTAAGATGCCCACATGGCCTAGGGCGTCACTCTCACTAATAAACTGACGAAAATATTTGCTATTTGTATATTTTATAATATTTTGAGAAATTAATCAATCATTGTGAAATTAGTTTTAATTTTGTCTTGTTGAGTTTTAAATGTTGATAATAATATATAAAAAATCAATATAATGTCCAATAACATATAGAAACATAATAATTAGGTAAAATAAACCTCGTATATAAAACAAAAATATTAAAATGTATCATCAAAGAACTTATAAGTCTGATATTTACTAAGTATCGGATGGTTACTCTATTATTGGAAAAATATTTTTTTAAATATTCAATTCTCAATAGACCATTGATTTTATTAGAGATATATTAAAATAGATCAAAAAATAAATAATAAATTAACTAAGAGATGAAGATGATATTCTATTATAATTTAAAGAAATAATCAGTAAATAAGTTGATGTTATATTGTATTATGTAGGCCTTTAGTTAAAATGATTAAAGAGCTGAACCCGCCTCAGTGGTGTAGTTGGCTAACGTGCCAGTCGTGTTGAGCCAGACCACCGAGGACGGGGAGATCGAGGTTCGAATCTCGGTCGGGTGAACTGGGGGTGGTTTTTCCTAAATGGTTTTCCACTCTCCCTCCACGCAAATGCGGGTTCACTTCCTCTAAATTCAACCGTCCCAATTCCTAATCCATTAGAGTAATTAGTACTTAAGCGTATAACCCGAACGGGTAGTAAGACGCGGTGCTAAATATTATATTATATTATTAAAGAGCTGAAAGGTGTGAATTAAGAAATTTCCTATCTTATTCTTCTTCTCCGTTAGTTTAATGGCTCCGTTGACTGCCATATATCTAAGGAGTTTTAAATCTATGGCAATAATGGCTAGATGTACTGAGGGAGTTTTTCATAAAGAGTTTCATACGCAAATGCGGGTACACGATTACAGCTCAAGGGTAGTAAGACACGGTAAAAAAATAGTGATTTAGCCACCGGGATCAATAAAAACTGTTTCTCTGCTGCCTGACGTCACTTTACTATAGTGGTTTCTGGTAATTCTTTCAAAAATGTCAAGCCTTGTCACCGTATCTCGTCGATTGAAAATGAAAGGAAACCCTTCATTTGTCCCATCAAAAGACGAAATGTGTCTACGTGTGTACCAGAACCAGTTGTTAAAAGTATCTCGGTTGTTAAGATGCCGCCATATTATTTGACACTCAATGGGAAATTGACATTGAATGACGCCACACCGGAAGTTCTTATTTATCTTAGAATATGTCGAACACATGGGAGGCACACATCTGTGATCATTGTGTGGCAATCAAACTTGAGAAGGAAGAGTAGAGGAAAGTCTCCCCTTTACGTTCCATTGGTTGTTTTTTATTTATTTATTATTATTATTGCGTCTTAGTACCCATTCAGATCATACGCATGTGTACTAATTACGCTAATGATTTAGAGATGAATAAGATTGAATTTAGAGGAAGTATACCTGCATTTGCATGGAGGAAGAGTGAAAAACAATTTAGGAAAATTTTCCTCAATACACCCAAACAGGATTCGAATCCCGAACTCACTGTCATCAGCAGAGGAGTCCATTGCGAGAGTGACGCCTTAGACCATGTGGCATTGGTTGTGTTAACCTGGTTTATTATTATTTGTAGGTCAAATACAAAGCTGATTGATTTCAGCCTACCAGAGCCACGTTGGTGGCCGAATGGTCTAAGGCGTCACTCTCACAATAGGCTGGATTCTCGATGATAGAGAAATTGGGGTTCGAATCCTAATTAGGTGTACTGAGGGTGGTTTTTCCTAAACGGCTTCTCACTTTTTCAATCCAACAAATGCGGATACAGTTCCTCTAAATTCAACCTCCCTCTTTGCTATCCCACTAATGTAATTAAATGTGCATTTCCCAGACAAGTAGAAAGGTGGGGTGAAACCCGTTAATGACTTGATCTAAAGGGTGGGAATGTAACGAATAGTTAGTGTAAGAGAAAATTCACCCTTATTATCACGTAATGAAGACGAGAAAATGAAAAAGAAAACCACTTGTGGAAACTTCCCGTCTACAGTGGTCAAATGTGACGCGAGTCTAGTTCCTTAGACTGTACGGCAAGCGAACATTTGTTAATAATTCAGATAAACTATGGTATAATGAATATATAAATAAAAGTCAACTTATTCAAAACAACGTCAAATTAAATATTATCTTTATGAGAAAATAATACAATGTACACTTCACTTACCTGGAAGGTAGCATCCTTACCTTGACTTATTACGATATGACCCTATCTTATAATCCATACCATAGTGGAATAATGCAAGATAAGCTTGCTATCTTACAGGGTAAATGAAGGATTATAACATTTTTGTAAAAAAATAAAGCGCTTGTTTGAAACATTTTATGTATTAGGCTCTACAAAGCCCGTGTGGCTTAAAATATTTTTCACAATTCTCAGCCAGGAACTAAATACAAACTAAATCTGAGTTTTTTATTCTTAAGTGACACAATAGCATAATACACAATATATCAAGCTTATCTATCAAACGGTCAGATATTTGTTAATTTCCTGAATCTCTGGAACCAGTGGGTCCGGGGTGTTTTAAGCCCCCTTTTTACATGGGGGGG